>JAAGKR010002323.1:0-97201 GCA_011419295.1 Clarias macrocephalus | reverse complement strand
TTTTTTTTACAGCCTCGGATTCTCTTCTCTTTCATGGCCCTTCACCTGAAAACTATAAATGTACTCTGATTAACATCCAAAGATTTGGGTGCATGTTTTATATGCAAAGGGCCATGAAGGAGACAGGGAAACAATGTGTGGTGTGATTTGCTTGTGTGCCATTTCATGGACACAATGTGCCATTACAGTTTTTCTCCCTTGCTTACAAATAATTCAGGAAACAGTGCTCTTCTCTAAAACACATTTCTCAGAATTTCAACAAATCAAAATGCTGGCTAAAAAAATCAAAGTTAGTCAAAGTAGAATATTTAGATCAATATGCTGCCAGGCCCATAAAATCTGAAACAATGTTTTTGGTTTGTTCATTTATTTATTTATTTATTTATTTTACATTTGACAGTTTTTTTTTTTTTTTTTTTTGCTGTTTAGCCTCTGTACTGTACATCACCACATTGGATTTTAACTTAAACACTTCTTATTTGAGCGGAGTGTGGCATTAACCATTACAGAAATTTTTATAGATATTTTATAATGGCTCACAAACAGTTGCATAGCCAGGTGTGGCCTGTTCACTCATTACAACTGGAGGAGGCCTGGAGGTGGGTCTGTGTGTTCTGAGTGTTCAGTTCATCTCTCAAAATGAGGCATCTATACAAGTGATGGAGGCCTTCATTAGATTAAAATTTATAATAATAAACCCATTAGAGAGATAGCAAAAACAGTGGGAGGGGTCAATATAATATTAGAACATTCTTTAAAAAAAGAATGAATTATCTGGCAACCTCAGCAGCAGCATGATGATGGGAAGAATGATGGGAGACAGTGTTATAGCGTAAGTGTATATGGCTGCCAGTGGGATCGGGTCACTCGTATTTATTCATGATCTGACTGCTGATAAAAGTAGCAGGATGAATTCTGGAATGTATAGGTCTATACTACTCTATGCTCAGATTCAGCAAAATGCTGCAAAACCGCTAAATTATTCATGAAAGAGTATGTGTTTCACTTACTGAAGACAAAACTGATAGCAGAAAGACACACAAATAAGCAGAAGCCGAAGGCAGCTGCAGTAAAGGCAGTAAAGGCATCTTGAGCTCCGCATTTGGTCATGTCCATGGGTTCCAGACGTCAGGCAGTCATTGACAGCAAAGGGTTTAAATTGTAATTATGTTAGTTTGTTCCATTATTCATGGAAAATGGGGGAGTGTTTATGAAAATGGAAATGTTAATGCCCCATTTTTGTCAAACCCCTTCGCTCACATCTCGAGTCATTTTCATTTGAAATTCAAGATGACTGTGGTGTGCAGAGGCCAAACACCAAAATAAAAAATTGTTGTTCCAAATTTTACGGGCCTGACTTTAGAATACAGTTATAGCATAACTAAAACTGCATAGACATGTGACCTTTTTTTTTTTTTTTACTATATAGAAGTAAATTGTAACAGGACATAAAATATATTCCATGCTTTAATGAAACAGAACAAAAGAATAAAGGAAGAAATTAACGAATGTACGGATAAATAAATAAATAGAACAAAAAATCAAGAAATATTCCAGATACCAGATAATGAAATCTTTATAAAATTATAACACAAACTATTGTGCAGAATGTGTCATCTCATTTCTGTTCAGCCAGAGAATTCTCAAACCATCATTGTATGTGTATATTGTCCCAATCGAAAACTCTCTGGCTGAACCCCTGGCTGGCAGTAACTATGTCATATATTATGCTGTGGCATTCCTGCATAAAAATAACCCATACATGTATCGCACTATCGCAGAAACATGTATATATCTGCCTTTGTATTTTACTGTCTATAGAAATTAACATTTTAACTTCATTTTTCTCATTCCATAGACAACGTTTAAGAGGTGTAAAGAAAAGATCTTAGATGTTTGCCCTGGTAAGGTCAGTGTCCTTTCACGGATTCCAAATGCATTGCAATGTTATTTCTTAGCACTCCCGAAATGTGGGATGCGACTGGTACACAGGATTTGTGCTTGAAGGTGCAAGAAGTGTGTAAGGAGAAGACGTCTATGTCTTGGCTAAAGAAAACAAAGCTATTGAGAAAAGTGTGCCAATGTGCAGTAACATCATGTAAGCATTCAAAACAAAGACTGTAATTAGCCAATATGTGTCCATGTAGCTAATTAGATTGCAGGTTTCCAGCCCTAGTCTAGGAGTACCCTTCATCCTGCACGTATTTGAACTAGTCGGTAATTATGAGCTCTTCCTGTGTTAAAGTGGGTTATTCAGACCAAGGAAATGAGCATGCACATGTGCAGGACAATGTGTAGTCTAGGACCAGAGTTGGAAACTTGTGACCATGTGCACCAATGAATCATGTGTACCATTCAAACCTCTCTTTCATCTTGTATGACTGTAGATCACAACATACCTTCGCAAAAGTCACGAGACTGATAATCCTTATGCTCAGAGGGAAACAGTGCCTGGAACAGGTTGGTTAACATGTCCACATTGAGATTTCTGATATTTATAGAGGTCAAAATGTGAAAACACTCAACATGCTTTATACAGCTGTAATGGGGCATGGCTGAAATGACTGAGTTTCACATATTTTTACTCTCTCAACATGCTAACCCAGATGACTTACCCATGAGCACGGAGGTGTATGAGAGTCCATATGCTGATCCTGATGAACTACGCTCAACCACAGTGGACCGGAAAAACTTGTTCCTGGAGGATGGAGAGCTTGGCTCAGGCAATTTTGGCACAGTTCTTAGGGGCACCTACCAGATGAGGAAGTGAGTATGAGGTGTTTCTGTTTGGTTTTTACCAAACATAGCACTGGGCATTAACGCCAAACAACTCCACTTTTATCTCATCTGTCTGTAGAACATTGTTCCAGAAGCCTTGTGCTTTGTTCAGATGCAGTTTTGTAAACCTTAGTTGTGCTTCCATGTTCTTTCTAGACTTTGTCCTGGCACCCCTTCCAAACAAACCGTACTGATTCAGTCTTCTTCTAATTATACTGTGATGGACTTTTACATTTATCATGCTCATTGAGGACTGTAGGGTCTGATATGTAGCGCTTGGGTTTTTTGTATTTCTCTACACATGCCTTGGTCTAAGCTTGGGGTGAATGTGTTGGGATGTCCTGAATGCTTTACACGTGTAAATAATCTTTCTCATAATGGAATGCTGAACCCTAAATTGTTTTATAACTTTCTCCCGATTGATGTTTAGCAAAAAATGCTTCTCATAGGCTATTGCTTATTTCTTTCCCTCTTAGCATTGTATTAGCATACACCTGGATGCGCCAGACCAGCAAACTGCCAAAACTTCTGGTTTGATCGAGGGCAGGCTTATTCCCACATTTAAAGTGCAGTTTATTACGTACTCTGCCCTTATACAAGCTAAGTCTGTTTGCCGAGTCCCCTGAAGTTCATAAAGATAAGGGAAACCATAAATGGATACAGATTACTGGATTCTGTACCTGTGAAGGTGGAATTCATATGAGTTCTTCAGGAAAACCTTTATCCTAGTTTAGGATTTTTAGACTAAATATATACAGGGTATATACACCTCACTTCCTGCAAATTACCCTGTACTGATCATTAGTGTCCACATGCTAGTACATTGTGACTAAGGCTAACCACAGAAGATATAGAACATTTATTTTAAACTACAATTTATATTAATCCAAGACAACATTGCTAAGCTGGCCGCAATCACCTCAGTGGTCATTGCTGTAGGGGATGTTGATGAAGTCATATTGCTAACTTATGGGAATCTACATGCATTCACACCACTAAAGATACACTAAAGATACACTACAGACAAATTTGGAAATGCCTATCAGCCAATAACACATATCTTTGGACAGTATGGGGAAAACCAGAGTTCCCCCTAGAAACCTACTAAACACAGGAAAACATGAAAATGCACACAGCCTTAAGGCAAGCTTCAAACCCCGACACTGGAAGTGTGGCATGACAGTGATAACCACTGAACAAGTGTCATACAAAATGTATCTATAAATATATATTAGCAAATGTCAGTTTTTTATTTTTACCATGTATTCATATTTATATGTTAATAACAACTCCTGACATGGTAGCTGACTCATTTCGCTTCCTTAGGCTAATGGGAAGGAAGCTAAGCCATTAGCTTACATATGATGCTAAAGTGTAAATGAACCTTTCTCATGAATCCGTCCTTCAACTTGAGGTGTTCCAGGGTTGACAGATGGTTTACTGGTTTTATAGGTGTGTGTGTGTGTGTGTGTGTGTGTGTGTGTGTGTGTGTGTGTGTGTGTGTGTGTGTGTGTGTGTGTGTGTGTGTGTGTGCGCACGCACGGGCTTCAGAACACAGAAACCGGTAGCAGTTAAGATCCTGAAGAATGGAGACAGCAATCCTGCAGTAAAGGATGAAATGCTTCGTGAGGCTCAAGTCATGCAGCAGCTGGACAACCCCTACATAGTGCGTATGATCGGCATCTGTGAAGCTGAGAACCTGATGCTGGTCATGGAGTTGGCTGAACTTGGCCCTCTGAACAAGTTTCTGCAAAGGAACAGGTATAATACTAATCTTTTAGCACCACAGAACCTTGTTCACTGAACATTTAACAAAACAGCTTTAGTGCCATGCGGACTGTTTTTGAACGTGAGAGAGGATGTTAGTAAGTGTATATGTATATATCTTATTTAAAAGTCATATTTAAAAGTTGGTGTAACCTTTTTTTTTTATGTATAATTGTAGTGGGTCAACCTCAGATGAGTAGCAACATACAACTTTTTTTCACCATGCCATAATTTATTTAACAAAGATTATGCCGAAACAAAAATAAATCTTGTGGGCAAAACTAAGTGCCCCCCAAGCTCCCCATGGAGCCTGTAGATCCACCTTCAGTAGCAATAAATGAAAGTAATTGTTTCCTGTATGACTGTATATCAGTCTCTCACATCATTTTGGTCCATTCTTCATTTTTGAGGGGATTTGCTTATGCACAGCTCACTTAAGGTTCAGCCACAGCATTTCAATTGGCCATGCCATTCCAAAACCATGATTATTTAAATTTTTAGCCATTCTAATGTACTGTAGATTTACTGGTGTGCTTCAGATCATTATCATGTTTCAGTATCGACCAAGCTTTAACTGTTGGAAAGATGGCCTCACAATTGCCTCTAGAATACTTTGGTATGCAGAGTAGCTTCAAGGTGCCAAGGTCCTGTGCTTAAAAAAAACATGCTCAATGTCTGGTCTGACATTGTGGTGAATGTGCTGGGGCATCCACTCCTGGGAAGATTGGCAGCTGTCTTGAATGCTTTTCACTTGTTTATAATATTTTTCATTGTAAGATGTTGAACTCCAAATTGTTTGGAAATGGTTTTATAACCTTTTCCGGAATTATGTGCAGCAACATTTGCTTCTTTAAGGCCATACAGTAGCTTATGTCTTTCCCTCTTGAACTGGTGTTTCTACACACCTGAATGCGTCAGGCTAGTAAAGTGCCAAAACTTCTACTTTTATAGAGGTCTGCACACCTGCTGATGATAAATTAATCAAGGGATGATGATTAGCAGCACCTGGCTGCTTTTTAAACTAAAGATTCCTCTCAAATAAGGCATGAGTTATCTTTATGAAGGAAATACAACCCAATATTTTCTATTAAGATACACAAATAAAAAGTTTTCCCTCTAAGTGCAAAAAATAATACATATACCTTGATTTTACAGTTGTCCTGCAAAACCCTTCTGCAGTCTGTTACTGTTTAGTAACTTTAAACTGTATAAACAGGATAAAGTTTAAACAGACTCAAAGTTTGTTGTTATTATTATTATTATTATTATTATTATTATTATTATTATTATTAACAACAACAATAATAATAATAAACAACTTTGAGTTTATATAATAATAATAATAATAATAATAATGTTATTATTATGTCTACTCCTATTTGATATTTCTTTTGTTTATTATTATTATATTTATTGTTATTATTATTTTAATTATTATTTAATTATTTGTTTGTTTATTTAGTTTAATGGTGAAAAACTAATATTTTTTCATTGAAGCTTCTGATAATATAATTTTTCCTGAATTTATTGTATAAAGAAGGGAATGTTGAGATCACAGAATATTGTTTGACATCCACTTCATGTTTTTTATGCAGACTTCTTATTAAAAACGTCACCGAGCTTGTGCACCAGGTCTCTATGGGCATGAAGTACCTGGAGGAGCATAACTTTGTTCACAGAGACCTAGCAGCCCGGAATGTTCTATTAGTCACACAGCACTATGCAAAGATCAGTGACTTTGGTCTGTCTAAAGCCCTCACCAGTGAGCATGATTATTATGAGGTATGCTTCATTTCCCACAATGTGAATGGAGACTAACTATGTGTGATCTTATGTTTTACGTCAGAAGATGTTGTGAAATTCAGTGACATCACTTTTGAGTAATTCTTTAGGATGCAAATTGTCAAAGAACAGAAAATAAAGCTGTTCAACATTAATGCACTTGCTCAAAGGACCAACAATACCTCTCTGTGCAGTGGCACAGTCAGTTAATGATAAGCATAAAGAATGGAATCCCTGTGACCTGAACAACTTATTTATTTATTACTTATTCATTAGAAGTGATATTCAGAATTAGTTTTTTTTAATTACTTAAAGCACAATCTACTTCATTATGCATTAATAATGTTATTATGCATGAGAAAAACATAAAACCCAAATCACAATTTCACTGAAGGTTATTAAAAAAATAAAAAAAAAAAAAAAGAACAATACAAAAAGCAGATATCCCCCTGATAATGATAAAGAAATAACTTTCAATTATAGAACAGATATTACACGCGATAGCTCAAGTTACATAGTAACATCAAGTGCAATATACAGTAGATACAGTCCTGAGAGTATGTGATATCTAGTGATCTGCACAATGATTGTATTTTTTAACTAAACTGCCTGCAGATAATATAAAGTGGAAATTAGTTGGTACACATATCTTAGTCACATCATGATATATGATATGATATTGGACAGTTATACTGTACATTCATATGGTTTAGTGTTTGAGGAGCAGTTAAACCTGATATTAAACATCTTCCTTTGCATTCTCTTTTGTTTAGTCTAAAGGTCACGGTAAGTGGCCTGTGAAGTGGTATGCGCCTGAATGCATGAACTTCTTCAAGTTCTCCTGCAAGAGTGACGTGTGGAGCTTTGGCGTGCTAATGTGGGAAGCTTTTTCATACGGCCAGAAGCCATACAAGGTACAGTATGTGGCAGTCTGTATTAGGAAATTAACTTCCTGTTTACTGGCACCATCAATAGTAGTGTCACAATCATGTAAAAGATAGCCAGATAAATTAGAAAAGAGTAATAATTCTTTTTTTTTTTGTGTGTGTGTGTGTGTGTGTGTGTGTGTGTGTGTGTGTGTGTGTGTGTGTGTGTGTGTGTGTGTAATTTTTATGATTTACTATTTTCTACATATTCTACATATGAGTTTAAGTACAAAACAGTGAATCACAAAAAAAAAAGCACTAATTAGCACTCATTTAGCGGTGTTTTCACAGACTGGGTAGCTTATTACTACTCTTTCTCTGTTCTATATATTTTAATACTTGTTTGCGTGGAATTTAATTGCACACTCATAAGCAAGTTTTATAAAATAAAAAAATTTAAAATGTACAACGGCATCTATTGAAATTAACTAATTTTTTTTTGTTACTGTGAAGCGTGAGACCTAGCACAGAGACCTAGCAGCCCGGAATGTTCTATTAGTCACACAGCACTATGCAAAGATCAGTGACTTTGGTCTGTCCATTGTGGAATCAAAATGTGAGATGACGTTTATTAAGTTGCACACTCATAAGCACATACTAAAAAAGTTTTTTTTTATGATGTAAGGGCGGTTTCCATTTACATTTCAAATTAGCATAGTGTCTCTTCCCATGTGCCGATTTTGCCTATGTGTTACCTCAAACTCGGCCAAATACACCTGTGAAACGGCATTAAAATTTGTTCAGTAGTTTTTATGTGATGCGTGAACCAACAAACAGAACAAACAGAAAAACAACTTAATGTGCTCTATTACTCATCTTTTGTCACCACAAAATATTTTTTCGCAAATATCTTTAATGCACTGTACATACACGCCAACTTAATAGTTTTATTATATACATAGATTTATAATTATATCTAATTATATATTTAGTGTTTTATATTATATAATATAATGCATAAGTGAATGCAATTTTAAAAGTTACAAATTTAATCCAAAAAAACACCCTTAGATTGATTCAATAAAGTAACTTAAAGCTCACTCTATCACTCATATTCGTACTATTATGTGCTCTTTGGCGACATCTAGTGGGCGACTGCGGTAACATTAATCATGATTTAAAGTCGTATAGTCAGGGGGTTGGAGCCTATACCAGTGCTAACCACTAAGCCACCCTGCTGCCACCAACATTTTTAATTACTATATAAAATGATAAAATATATTAGACTGACGTTTATGTCCTAATGACCCATATCATTTAAATATGATTACATATATCATTCACACATTTTTTTTATTAATTAATTTATTTATTTAGTGATAAGTATAAAGTTCCAACAGTTTTGTTGTATTGTAATTTTATTGTATATAAAAATCTATATATATATAGATCAGAATGTCACACAGAACCAAGAGTCAAGAGTTGTAGTGTAACGCATGTTACTGACATCCCTTAGTCTGTTTTCGAATCTGGTGAATGAGATGCTGTTGTCTCTTTGTACTCTATAGGGGATGAAGGGAAATGAGGTTATCCAGATGATTGAGAATGGTCAGAGGATGCCCTCTCCACCCAACTGCCCACAAGAGATTTACAACCTCATGTTGAAATGCTGGACATACAAGTGAGTGACTTCCTATATTTCTATTTCCAGTATTGCATTAATTGAATATGTGATCAGTAATCTTATATATACGCCTGAGCAAGATTTATTCCTGAAATATGATAATGGTTTATTAAGCATATCCACTGTTTAGCCAAAAAAATAACTGAAAATGCATCATTAAAACCTGGAAGGAGTGGTGAACCATCATCTTCAAGAAAAAATGTGATAAAAAAAAAACTCATTAAGCATGATGGGAGATCACTTAAATGTTAAGAAATAATAATAATAATAATAATAATAATAATAATAATAATAATAATAATAATAATAATAATAAATACTTATCAATGAAGCTAATAAGAAAAAATAATAATAAAAATTAAATGAATCAATTTGTTAGAGAGCATAAAGAATGGCCTTTGGAGCAATAGGAAAAAGGTCATATGATCTGATGAATCCAGATTTACCCTGTTTCAGAGCGATTGGGAAGGTAAGAGGAAAGGTGGATGTAGTGATGCACTCATCATGCCTCACCCTGTCTACCATACAAGCCTCTGAGAGCGGTGCTGATGATATGGAGTTGCTTCTGTTGGTCAGCTTTAGGCTGAGTAACTTTATGTGGCCAAAAAAATGAGGTCAGCTGACTACCTGAATATACTGAATGAGCAGGTTATTTCTTCAGTGGATTTTTTTCTTCTGATTGGATTGGGAATATTCCAAAATGACAATGCCAGAATTCTTTAGGCACCCCCAACTGAGAATCTTTTAGATGTAATTCAAATAGGGTGGCACACCTCACACCTCCAGGGTTGGGGGTTCGAATCGATACTTGGTAAGATTTCTTCCTACTGTATGTTCCAAAAACATGCAGTCTCGGTTGATTTCTAAATTGCCAGTAGTGGATGACTGGGGGTGTGTATGTGCTCATGTGTACAGTATAAGGTAGGTTATACACAAGGTATACAGTACAATATATATACAATAGGTTTCCTGTAACCCTACACAGGTTGAGAGGTATAGGGTATAGATGAGTAATCCAACTGGTCACAATAGTACAATATTATTTTGGATATTTATTAGATTCCTAGAGCTTTTTATTACTGAACTTTCCACCAACTTAACATAACTGCCATCTTATTTCTTCAGACCGGACGAGAGGCCAGGCTTTGCTGTGGTGGAGCCCAGGCTAAGAGATTACTACTATGACATTTCTCAGTGACCGGTTACCTGGAAGAATTCTCAGAACGAAGATTTACACCATCGGCGATGTTTGTACATGTTTTTAAGGACTAGTTACAAATATTTTTACATTATTTACCTGCAAGCTTATTCAAATGTTGTTGTTCTTGTTGTTGATGATGATGATAATGATGATTTTGATGATGATGATGATGATGAAGATGTTATTTTTGCCAGCCAGAGTTATGCTCAGTGAATGACTGCTTGTCCTGGTCATTTTTCTACATGTATACAAACCTTAAAATTACGTAGCAACAAGCAGAGTAGCAAATTAAAGTTGCCCATCACCATTACTCTGTTTCTTTAATTATTTAACTATTTTGTGTAGTATTCTATTGTTTTCAAACATTCGCATATATTTCCTTTGTCAGAAAAGGAAGGTTGGCAGGAACATTCGAAGTACATTTCACTGTATACTGTACATTATAGGCGAACATGTTAATGCACTGAGGCGACCCACCTGAGAAGGACTTTTGTTTTCTTTCTTGACCCCTCATCCCTCAAACAATCAAACTTCATCGCCACAAACTGTTATGGCAACCGCTGCTCACCTGCTGTAAATGTGACCTCCTGGTTATCCAACATTCCACAAGGCCTGAGAACGTGATGTCTTGACACACTGTTGTACGGGATTAGTAAAACAACCAGCTTAGTTAGTTGATTGCTCAGGGTGTTTGAGTCGCTAAGGTAGGAAGCTATCGTTCAGTTATGAAAAGGCAACCTCTAAAACCACAAGTTATAGAGGTATAATATATGTAATCAATAAAACACAACAGGACATCGTTTCATAGATAAGAAATTAATGGCTATTATTAGCATTTTTCTTTTAGAGCACAGCCAAAAATTGTCCATCTATTAAAGAGTGATATTAAATCTTAGTTAAAATCTCTTTACAGGTTACAATTAACATTGTGCATGAAACAAGTTCAATACAAATAAATAAATAAATAAATAAATAAATAAATAAAATTAATAAATGTATCCACAGAAAACATCACCATATCAATTTTAACAACTCCCTTGAAGTTACTATGGAAACTAATAAATATTAGAGCATAATAAGTAATATAAACATGCTGATTTTGTCCACATACTGTTGTGATTGACTTTTAAATAATAAAAAAAAGTAATTTATGTAAACAATTTTCTTTCATTTCTCTGTATGTGTATTCCAACATATCAAAGAATGTCCAGAACTGCCGTGTGAAATGACTTTGATTCCCTGAAGTCCTTTTGCATGTAACAGAATTTACATTTCAATTGAATGTTGCTTGCTTTTGTATGGAATAGCGAGTTTTTAACTCGCTATTCCATACAAAAGCAAGCTACATTCAATAAAAGGCTAAAATTAAGGCTCTCTACACAAGAAATGTCCCCACTGGTGGACGAATAAAGTTATATCTCATCTTAACCAGAATAAATACTCAGAAAAAAAATCTGCCAATAGTGTGTGTGTGTGTGTGTGTGTGTGTGTGTGTGTGTGTGTGTGTGTGTGTGTGTGTGTGTGTGTGTGCGTGATGCATATGCATTCCATCCAAGATGTATCCCCCGTCTCACAGCCAGTGTTATTATTCATACTCCTGTATCCATTTCATTTTCATTCAAGTTGTAATTATGACACTTTGCAACTATTATTTTGTTAATATCTAATACCCTGATGATTTTTATATTCGGTAGAATTTTTATACAAAAAATAGAAATCCTTAGTTGAAAATTTTCACTGGTATTACTGTCCCAGTATCCTAATCCGACTAGGGGTTAATTGGAATTTTGTTGATCCTTGCTGGCATGTTTACACTTCAGTTCTCTTATTTGTTCTATTTTATTTTAGTTTATTTACAATTAAAGAACAAACTTCCACCTCTTTAATTTTTTATCTCCTCATTCTGTCTTCTATTTCCTTTGATCCATTCTGGTGTTTTCGCTTTTGTGTTTATTAGCTTTACTCTTGTCCTATTGTGTTAATTTAACTTTACTCAGGTTAATCCCTTTATAATTATGTGTTGAGTTATTACTTTTACAGAAAAAAAGCATCTTTACAGGGTTTTCCTTTGTTTGTTTGTTTGTTTGTTTGTTTGTCTCTGTGTGCTTTAGCTAACTTGATTTCTTCCAGATTTTTACAATCCACTGGTCTTTCTTTTTTAAATCTGAGTTCAAATAGAAAATGTGATGCATCTAATTGTTCTATGCACAAGTTCTGTGAAAAAAAAATAATAATTAAAAAAAGTAATAAACAAATCAATTATTTTAAACTTCTGTTTGTTTCTGTGGTTATTTATCTACATTATTATTATTATTATTATTATTATTATTATTATTATTATTATTGTTGTTGTTGTTGTTGTTGTTGTTGTTGTTGTTGTTGTTGTTGTTATCATTAGTAGTAGTAGTAGTAGTGGAAGAAGTAGTAGAACTGAAGAATTAAACTTTATTATTAAACCTCATGAAGAATACATAGAAAGTATAGAGGCATTTAGACTTTTATTTTCACTTAAACAATGTGACCCAGATACCCTGATAGACAATTTTATGAATCCAAGAGCTTTGAGATCTGTTTCCATGGAGGAGTTAATTGACCTTTTAACCACTAGATGGCACTACTTACTCATGAGTAGTACTGAGCTAGTACATCATGTGGAGTGCATGGTGTGCAAGTAATACAATAATCTTTAACAGACATTTTACAAAAATATTTCTATCAGATTTCAATATTTATATCAGATTTTATTAATTATTAAATTCCATCGCCATATTCAAACAACACGTTAATAAATAATTGAAATATATATATATATATATGGCCCTTGAGCAAAGTCCTTAATCCTGTCTGCTTTAGGGGTTCAGTATCACCACTGACCCTGCGCTCTGACCCCAGCCCACAAGGAAAATTTCACTGTGCTGTAATGTATATGGTATGTTACAAATAAACACTTAACTTATAAACACTTGTATACAATATCAGTAGTTCTGATTTATTTAGAAGAAATAACTTTCTATTTATGTAAACATGTATATTACACTGCCTTGTGCATGTATGCTGATGATTCTGTACAAACTGCTCCGTGTTATCCCGCATCACCACGACAGCATTCAGTACTTTCATTTTTGTGAAGTCTGTGTGCAAAGGGAGAAGAAAAGTGGCTTAAAACAGAATCTTGTGTTACACTGTATTTCACTTAAAAATGTGCCGAATCTGCCTTGCAAATAGTCTATGCTAACAATCTGTCAATAGGATCTCAAGCCAAGCCTCGGGCCTAGGAAAATCTGAGTAACCCCAATAAAATCCAGAAATAGACAAAAATGGTAGAAAACTCACCAGCAATGGGAGATTTCTCAGCGGCTAAAAAGAAAGTCTTATGAACAAGAACATCACACTTAGGGTTTGAGTATTACTGCAAAAAAGAAATAAAATAAAATCTAACCTAAATATTCTAATGGACAAGAAATATAATTATAAAACTTTACAGAAATACATAAAGTTATTTATTAGATTTTATATAACAAATTTTACACATGTAAAATAAAAAAAATTATATATATAATTTTTTTTAGCTTACCACACCACATCATAAAGAACATAGTGCCTATAGTGCCTATAGAAATACAAATTTAACAACCCAATTCCCCCAAATGAACAAATACATGATGTGAATATGTTCAATTCTCTATGAATGTATGTATATAAGGCTTTTACTTTTACACACACACACACACACACACAGACACACTTCAGTAAAAAGCTTGCTGACATGTCTAGAGCACTGCAGGACAGAACCACAGAGACTACAGGCTTCCGGCCTCAAACATGCTCTAACCTCTTATATCTAGAATCTCACAATCACACATGCACATGTTTTTAATATCACAATAGTCAGGTCATGTATCGGATTTAGGTGGAAAGCCCCACACATGCAAAAAGTCAGTGCGGTCTCGGAGTGTTCAAGTCTATTGCCTCGCATTTCCGGGGTTGGTTGGAACACAAAAGTAGCACTTGGTCACAAGAAATAACCCAATGATACAAAGATCGGTTAGATAGGTAACACTTAATAACATCTGGTCAGGTGCAATTGATTGTTACATCTAATCTCAGCGAATGAGACGGTAAAGGTGTGTATGTGGTTGTATGGCCTAGCTTACCACATCACGACATAACTTTGATATGCAATAAAAAATAAGTTTATATAAATAAAATAGAGCTTGCAGACACTTATTTGACATTTGATGCTTGTTGACCTTTATGGCCTAAAGGAATTCAAGAAAATTACAAATGTAAAAAATAAATAAATAATTGTAAATCATTTATTACACTTCTGTGTTGATATGACAGGGTAGGGCATTTATTCTGTGTAGTTGCAGAATTACACATATTATGCTTATTTAAGCATATTTTTAAAAAGTCCCAACACTGGTCAGTGGTTTATGTCTAGTCTAGGTTTAATTCATGTACTTGACTCATTTCAAAATGTTAACCACTCAAACAGGCATGGCTGAATTTTTGAAAGAAAATACAAATGTATTACATAGGGGAGAGTAATCAGGTTGAGATAATTATTTTATTTTTTTAATTCTCATTTGTACTGAACATCTGGAAGTCTGCTAGCTGGAAGTCTCGAAGGAGACTGAACGTAAGACTCGGCCTTGCGCATCAGTACACGAGAAGAGACTTTCTTTTTACGCAACCCCCCGTTAAACACACACACACACACACACACACACACACACACACACACACACACACACACACACACACACACACACACACACACACACACACACACACACACACACACACACACACACACACACACACATACCTCCTCCCTCCTGTGGTGGGATCCCCTCGGCCTTGCATCTGGGACATCTGCCGGATGCAGGTCACCCACAGAGAGCTGAGCGTTGCCTGAGGCTGAAGCCACAGCCAAAGCTGAACTAGGGCCCTTGGTCAGGCTAGGCTGCCTGGAGGCATCTGATAGCAGCCTTCGGAAGGTGTTGGGCAGGCAGGCGCCGGTGCCTAGCACATGTGGCCGGTAAACCAGAGTGTATTTCTGTTAATGCTGGGCCTTGTGGTGGCCGGGAGGGGGGCTTACCTGTTCGGCACTCGGCCTGAGAGGATTTCACTTCTCTAGGGGCAAACAGTGAGGATGAGCTCTTTGCATGACAGGTGCTCCAACCGTCATCCTCAGACTCAGTTTCAGAAGGGTTCACAGCAATTCACTGTCAAACACACTAAAACAATTTAGCATATCAGGCCTAAACAACCAGCACTGCACTAGGCTTTGGAATCTGGACATTGAATTAACATTCAATATTTCTCGTTATTCAACATTCATACAGATCTCATCATGTGTCTTTTAACATTAACATCAGAAATCATATTAAATTGTTAATAGCTGATAATATTTACCATATTAAAAGGGAGACATCAAGAGCATAACTATATAATAATAATAATAATAATAAGAAGAAGAAGAAGAAGAAGAAGAAGAAGAAGATATATATATATATATTAAAATGAAAATCAGAGGCAAACACATACCTAAGGCAATAATATTAACAGGAGCCAAAAGCCAATTAACAGTAGAAGTGAGGCACTAAAAAGTGTGGTTCAATGTTTAATTTATCATGTCGTGCAGCTGCCAGGCTAAACCACCGGATATCCATTGGAAGTCTATAGAGTCTATCCTTGGCCCGGTGTGGTTGGCCTGCGGTGGAGCCACGCGACACTCACACTCAGAAAGACTGCGCAAGCACTGAATGAATATGTGGGCTATTAAAGGAAAAGCTTAAATTCTTATTGCATTATTGGCGACATAACTGTACCTATAATATGATTCCATCTCGATGGTGTTGATGGTGGTATTTGAACAAAACCTGAAGCTGATCTGTTTGAGCAAATGTACACATGATGAGGTCTGTAAAGCTTAAAAGAATAGGATTAAAGTGCTGCTGCATCAAGATGAAGTGTGTGTGTGTGTGGGGGGGGGGGGGTATCTATTGGCACCACTATCACTAGGTCATTTCAGGCAATGAGCCAAAGTAAAACTAGACCAACATGTACAGTAAATGAAAGTTTACAAAAAAAAAAAAAAAATCATTAGCAAACAATCCCAGGCTGCCATCACAGGTTAAATAAAAACATTAATAATCAGATTGTTTAGGGCAAATATTTCATTTAAAATTCAAAAGTAATCCATAAAGCAATTAGTGCCAAATAAATTAATCAAGCATCAGTCTCTCATAGACAAGAGTTAACGCCTGAACTACGTCCTGTAAGGCTTGCCCTTATTCTATTAAGTAATACAACAGAAGTAGGCTAAGTGAGTAGCCATATTCGTGGCTAACATCAAGGCGACACCATTTCCCTTAAAAATCCAATTAAATGTCTTGTTTTCAAATACAAACTGTACGGCTAACTATGTATGAATACACTGAACCTTCACTTGCACTTAGACTACATTGGCCACTAGCTATGAAAGACTGTGTTCTATCTCATCATGTTCAAGTGGCAAATGATCTAGACCTAGACATCTATGAGAAAGTGTTTGATCTAGGTTCCCGTTTCACAGGACTTCCCCTAGACTTTCCTTTTTAGCTCACAACAATCTTCACAAGCTTTGATCATGAATTAAAGGACGAACATGAACGCTCACTGAGTTTGGCCAAGGTAAGTTTTACCAAAATAAAACCCAAATATTCACTTATATCACAAGGGGGCAATCATGCGCTTAAGAACGCTCAAATATTTTTGAAGTCTCTCTTAAAAAAGTTCCTTTCATCCATTATTTAAAACATTCTTCACCGAAACAAAAAAGTTTATCTCTGATCATCCTGCAAATCCAGCGCACATATCTTGCAAAGTGAGATCTTGCAAATAAGAGCCTGCGTTTATGGCTGAAGATGACCAGAACCATCCAGCACTTCCTCTGAACACTGAAGTGTGGGCCTGATTATAAAAATCTTAACACTTGAAAACTAAATCGAATAAATAGGTGTATTTAAGTGAATAGTAAGTGAAGAACTCTTAGATCTACCTGAGCTCAAAATTATATTAAAATTATTGGCATTTATAGTGAAGTAAAAATGTTAATTTAGTTGGAAATAATTTAAATTCAGTCTATTAAAAATAAGAAGAAAAAAACATCACCGCTTACTTAAAAAATATCTACTACCCTGATAATAGTAAAAAGGATAACAATAAATCTTGTTTATTCACAGCCACACCATCAAAAAATCCAAGTATCTTACCTTCTCCTACCCATTCCCTTATTGAAAAAATTATAATAATAATAATAATGTCTTTTACTTTCTAACATACTGAGTCCCTAAAGGGACATGAATTTAAAATATATATAAAATAAAATAAATACATTCAGAATATATACAACTATCTGGTGGATCCCTGAAAATTTCTGGTGCTAACCTGATTTGTTTTTTTTATTTATTTTTTCTTACTTTATTTTTATATATTTAACATGTTCCTTTAGCAGCTCCAAACTTTCATATATTTAAACTAATATGCAAGTAATTAATAAACTTTTTCATAGTTTGTTCCTTCTCCCAAACACAATTGACTTTAATTTTCTGCCCAAATTTCTCTTCTAGAATTTTATTTACCCCACCCAGTTTTTTTTTACGTTCATACCCTTACATAAATGTTCTTATTACATATTCTATCAGGGGGAATATCCCCTTTTCGGTTGTGTTAATTTCTTTTTTTTTTTTTTTTTTTACCAGATAACTTCTTACTTGTAATGAACTATAAAAATCGATAGTTTTTTGGTAAATTATACATTTTCTTAAATGTATTTACAAGTTCTTAAATGTATTTATTCCTTTATCTCTTAGTATTTCGGTGTATCTAATTAGTCTTATCCTTGCCCATATTTAATATATATATATATATATATATATATATATATATATATATATATATATATATATATATATATATTTTTTTTTTTTTTCCAAATTGTCTGTCCCTTACAATCTCCCCTCAAAACATTAAAGATTAAAATATATTTTGATTTTGTTACTGTAACCAAGATTGTGATGATATTTTTATATTTATATTTATATATTTTTTTCTATTTTTGCAATATCTTAGTAATCATCCTGCCAGTATTAAATTATTTCTAGATTCCCCTATTTGTTGTTTTTGAATTTTCTTTTAGTAATAATATTTTTGCTTTAACCCCCGACCTCAACCACCACAAAAGTTCTTATAGTTTTAATTGTTTCAAGTTTTACCTGTTGTCTTTTTTCCCCAAAAAATAAACTATAAATATATAAATATTCTATCCCACTGATAAACATTTTTTTATATAAATTGGCATATTTATAGGAATATTAAACCTGGCTAGGATATTTGTTTTAAAAAATATAAATTCTCTCTGTTGTTGTTGTAGGACTCAGTTTCCATTTTTGTAAATCTTAATTTGATTCTCTACTGGCCCAAATTATATGACCAGCTAATGAGATTAGTTCACTTATTGACACATTACGTAGACAAAGATAAATGAAAATTTTCCTTTTGTATGCAAAATTTTATGCATTTAAATGTAAATCTTTGCCTCTGTTGATTTGCATCCCTGATATTTTGGGTCAGTTCAAATATCTGAAATCTGTCCAAGTTGGACTTAAATTCATGAACTTATATGAACATGAAAAGCTGAGAAATAGCTCTAAGGAGCAGATACTTGAAATAATGTGATATATACAGCACACTGATCAGCCATAACATTGTGACCACCTGCTTAATATTAAGTGGGTCCCCCCATTTGCCATCAACACAGTGACGTGTCGTGTGTTCTGACACCTTTCAGCATTAACCATTTAAGTAATCTGAGCTGCAGGAGCTCTTCTGCTGGATCAGACAACACGGGCCAGCCTTCACTCCCCATGTGCACTCCTTCACTCCCCATGTGCACTCCTTCACTCCCCTTGGCTGCCAACGACCCTGCTGCTGGTTCACCAGTTTTCCTTCCTTGGACTGCTTTTTGGTAGGTTCCGCCCACTGCATACTGGGAAAATCCCACAAGAGCTGCAATTTTGGTGTTGCTCTGAACCAGTCCTTTAGCCATCACAATGTGGTCCTTGTCTTTCAACTCTTTATGCTTTCCCATTTTTTCTGCCAACACATCAACTTCAGACACATCAGACAAAATGTTCACTTATTCTCTAATATGTAAGTAGCTAATTTGACAAGTACCAAATTGTGAGTGGTGATGTGATGGGTCAAAGCAACTCCAAAGCTGCAGCTCCAAAATTGTATTAGTTAAATGTAATTAGTGGTAGAAATTAGCTTATTTCCTTCTGTGTATTTAGCTATTTATGATTTATGAGTTCATTAAAACTCTTAAAACCCAAACTGCACAGATGCATGCCAGCAACTCAGCAGAGGTCAATGACGAAAAAACTATATATATTTGTGCTTATATAAAAGCCTTCTTTGATGTGTGTTAATGGGAGGGCTTCAGTCATTATGTCAGGTAGGAAAAAGTTATCATGACTTTTATAAATTGTAAAATTTACCCCAACAAGAATATAAGAATGAAGTTGCAAAAATGTAGTACTCACAAAATGAGCATATTATTATTATTATTATTATTATTATTATTATTATTATTATTATTATTTGGTCATTGAAACAACCGATTTTTTAAATTTTAATTTCTTCGCCTTTGTGACCCATTTTCAAATTTTCCTCTCAGTCATGTTTGGTAAAATTGGTTAAAATGATATATTGTCAATATTACTATATCACTATTTTGTGCTGAAAAAATTATGTCACTCCATACTGCACAATCCTAAACCCTTTATATGATTATTTAAAAAAATAAAAATAAAAAAAGCAAAAACAAATAATAGCTGAAATGCTTTAAGGGCTTCCTAGAGTTGCAACAAATAGGCATTGCACACATAACTACGAACCAATTTCAAACTATACATATTTTCAACGTACAACAAAACTTTCTAACGTGCAGTGGTTAAAGTACAGTAAGTAGTATTTTCATTTTCATTCTTAGTTTTCATTTTCACTCCTAATGTCCTGAAGGCACACACTTCGCTGTTCTCTCATTCTTTTTTCACTTCAAGTGAGTAATGGAAATTTAAAAAAAATAAAAATTAATTATTAAAATTTTGGGAAAACCCAGTGGCTTTTGCTGTACTGCGTATGTGTGTTTGTTGCTGTTGTTTCATTCAGGCAGTGATCATACAGTATATGATGACAGTGATCTCTTCTAGGATGGCAATGCCTCCATCCACAGGACACTAAGGCACTAAGTGCCATTATGCTGTGACCTTCACTCTCACCAGATCTTACCCTTGGGTTCGACACTGAATGACCAGTAGGTGAATTTGGAGCACCCTTTAGCACTTTGTAGAATCTCTGACAATGAGTGCTAAACCTGTTCTGGTACCTCATGGTGGCAAAACCGCCCACTTAGTCACTTGATGTTGAGTTTGTTTCATTTATCATTCGAATGCATGTCTCTAAAATGAGTTTTCATGTTTTATCCAATTCTTCGATGAACGTTGTGTACATAGTTGTTTACACAGGCCCTTACATGGTCAGTATACTGTACTGCTGCTCTGTACTCTGTAGCTTATTAGACAGGAAATGATTGTGGACACAGCCAAGCCTTCAGGGATGATTCATCTGTGCGCTATGCAGATAGCTCTCTCTTGCTACATCCTGTCCCGTAACATTTTATTGCATTACTATAATAGTTATGCAACATCCTAAAGTTAACTAAACAAACAAAGCCACAAGGGAGGTGCTGAAAAATCAAACAAAGCGGCATACAGAGAATTAAATATTAAGTCCCAGAGGCAATACTGGGTTTTGTTTTGAAATGTGCACCGTGCAAGTGGGAGTAAAGGAGCAAGGCAAAAACAAAGTAGAACAAAATAAAAGATTGAGCATTACCTTAAAAAAAAAAAAAAAAAGCTCGTCATTGTAATCCAGATGCACCAGGCAAATTTAGGTTTAAAATTGCATTCAAGCATTAAAAACTTTAAAGGTAAACAACAAAGGTGACATTTGACTTAATTATCTACTGTAGCTCAGCCTACCGTACATGCAGCAATCCTGGAAAATCCACTGTCACATGTTTAAGAGATTCAAATTTTTCTCTTTCACTTTTGTCTTCATCCAAAATGAAAAGTGAGCCAACGTGCAATACAAGTATCCAGTTGTTTAAGAAACTGACCACCATGAGATCAACTGAGACCATGAGAATTTGGTTTTACCCCTCACTAGTGGTTTTACCAGATTTTATTTATTTTATTTATCGAAAGGTTCAGGTTGCTGGTTAGTCTACAGTCTACCAATATGAGTTACTTAAATTTGTAGTAAGATATAAATTCTATAATGGTTAATGTTGATGGAAGAATAAATGTACCAGGCCTTAATTATTAAACAGTAATTGTTTTATAGTGCAAGATCATAGTTCAGCCAGGAGAGAGCTGCAGTAACCATGAAATGCTCAATGCCTAGAGTTACGTCAGTTATTATGACAGGGAGATGATTTTCCCTGATACTATATTGAGAAACCTGAAAGATAAGGAGATTACCATGAATAGATAAGGCAGCCAAGGTGGTAAATTGATTCTTATCCCAAGGTAACAGTTCTAAATCTGTTTGTCTTTGGACTGTAGGAGGAAACCAGAGTGGTCTGAGGAAACCCACCAAGTTTTACTGTACATTTTAAAACTCCATACACACAGACCCGAAGCGGGAATCAAACCCATACCCTGGAGATGCTAGGTGACAGGCTAAATATGTACAAACATAACTGCAAACACAGAAAGTTCAGGAAGACATGTGACCTGTCCAGTGAACATGGTGCTTCTAATAATGTAACAGCTAGTGCTTCCTAATAAACGTCCTGTGATAAAAAGGACTGCTTGTGACTGAGGAGAATAAGTTTAGCAAGGTACTATAGTGTAAGGATTTATCTTAAAAAAAAAAAAAAATCTAAGCACTTCTGTACATCGCTCTGGATGAGAGCGTATGGCAAATGCCTAAATGCCTAAATGCCTAAATGTAAATGTAAGATGCCCACAACAGTCAAAAAGCCAGTCTTGTTGGTTGGGACACACCTGTGGCTAGATTGGTTGAGATTAGTCTTTTTGACTGTTGTGGACACTTCTGCGGTTGGCAGAAGTCATTCATTCTGAAGGGGAAAGATAAATGGAAGAAGATAAACTAGTCTAGCTAGTCTACAGTAGCTCACTGATTGTATCTTTTATGCTTGAAAAGGGTGGGAAATTTTAAAAGGTAAAATTTTAAAATTATGAAGGAACAAGAAACAGGGCCCAAGAGATCGATGAGGACAAAAAGAAGATAAAAGACAAAGTTGGTCATTTTTTTAATAATAACTTTAATATTGTAACAGCAGAGGAATTCATGAGCTAAGTTCATGGTCCATGAAAAATATAGAAAGAGCTGATTTGGAGGATCAAGGACAGAGCACTCAAAAATTGTTGATGCAACAGGCAGGTGTTTCCAGCTTTACTGTTCAGGAAAGGGACGGGTTAAGAAAATCAGGGACGCAAAATGAGTTATAGAGGGAAAGTGGAGGTTTTTATGGGAACTTGGAATGGAAGGTCAACAGAGGTCAAAAGGTGAGGAATGGCAAGCTGGCTATCTGACATGTGGCCGTGTTTCTGAGTATGTAGGTTTCTGGAGTCCAGATATTTTAGTCCAGATATTAAAGCACAGTACCATGAAGTGTTCAGCAGCTGGTTTGATATTTTGGAATTCAAATTGGAATTCAAATGAAGTCTTTTTTCCTTAAGATATTCTGGCCTGATCAATATGGCTGTAAGCTATCAGAACATGACTAGACACGACGTGTTCCAGATTCCAACAAAGACAGATGTGACATTCTCTGTTGCAATTTGCCGAGGATTTGCATAAACAGGTTACCTCATCTGTGCAGGTGCTCATGTTGGCTAGGTGTCTGTGTGCTATACGGGGTCATTCACCAAGTGCCTTTCTAATTCCTACACTAGCTTCCAACAAGTCTCAAAGCAAAAACACAAAAAGTTCTGACACAACAATGTTCTGACTCCCAGGTGAGGTCTAAAAAGCTTGCCTATGATGATCAAACAAGTCACTAGTCACACATAACATATACTCTTTCACACAATGATAAAGCAATAGCTTATATAAAATCCTGTAGGTAAACAAAGCATAAACTAAAGACCAAAAATTTGTGGACACATGACCATCATACGCATATGTGGATACCACCCTAAAATTTGTAAGTACACAATCATAGAGACATCCTTTGTATGCTGTTGCATTACTTCCAGAAATAAGAGCCTTAAACACGTTCCAGCATGATAATGCATCTGTGCAAAGTCCATTCATGCATACTGTACACGTGCAGTGACTCGGACAGTGCTCTCACTCCACGATGACATCATCGACATTATATCTACAAGTTCCAGTGTGAACTATTAGGTTGAAATAAAACCTGGTTAGCTACCAGCTTTTTCATAACCACCCACTAATACAATTTTATGTAAAGTTGAACAGAGACGTCAACATTTGTAACACTACAAATAGTAAATGATGACACATAACATATTTTAGCCGGTGCATTTACTGCGGAAAGTTTACCTTGCAAAAGTACACCTTGATAAAGTCATCGCAAAGTGTAAGCAACCATGTTACTTTTCTTTCATGTGCCACATGACATGACAGTGACTTTGATTGCCCATGTGCTTTCCCATTACGTCATTTGTTTTTTTTCTGGCAGGTAAATTTTATTTGCATTTGAGTTGACTTTTGAAGTTTAGGATTCAGGTGTCTCCCTTTCATTTTAGCGAAGGATATATATTTATATAAAGCTAAATAAATGCGAAATGAAACCAGGTAAGAACCATTCTTGCAGAATCAATGCTTGGAGTTTGTCAGAATTTTATATTCTCATATTGTCCTTATATTGTCTACTGTAGGTTGTGGTAAAAAAAAAAAAAAAAGGACATGTCACTCTATTTGCACTGATTTTATCTGGAGGCTGAGTATGAATGACAAGTTGTGAAACACAGAGAACTGTTTCTGTTAACACAGAAAGATGAGATGACATGCACCTAGCAGCACCACCCTAAAATAGTTACTGGTAATATAGTAGTGAAGAGTTATAAACTGTTTACTTTTGGCAATCAGTAATGCAACAAAGCACATAATGTAAAATGTTCATAAGTAGGAATAAAAGTAAATAAAGAAAAAAAAAGGAAAAGTTTTAGTGTTACTGTAAACTGAATCAATATCTCTGACTACCAGCATCTTTTGTCCCAGATTCTGCTGACTGGATATGAACTGATGACTTTAGTAAGTGAGTGTTTCCATGACGCTGCACAGCTGTCTCTTGAGAAATGTAGGTGAAAAAAAAAGAGTTAATGTGAATCATTTTCCAAACAACAAAGTAGTCAGAAGCTCTGCTTGTTCGTGATGCTGTTATACTGACAGGAATGAGCATGATGAGTTCTGCTGACGAATTTGTATTAAATTTATTCATTATCAGATTGTGTGTGCGCTGATGGCTCTCTTCTGTGTACAAAATCTGCAAACATCTGGATTAGTGCCTTAAAGTGGAGAAAATTAAGACCATTTCCTTGTTGTTGTTCCTAATATACTGATCATTATTTCCAGCATTTCCTTCTATGTTGTGGTATCATTTGATCTGCTATCAACATGATATTTTATTTGTTAAAGAAGAACATTTTCATTTACGAGCTATTTGAGGAAGACGGGTGTTGAGCGATTTAAAACCCGCCACACCCTGTAATCAGGTATAAAGGTTCCGCTTGGCTGTAGTGCCGCCGCTGCTTGGATGTGACCTGGGTGTACACCGCGGTGATGTAAGGTTAAGTATGATTATCAGCTCAACGCTGTACTAAATGAAGCTGGAATGTAAAAGCCACTGCCAGGCGCTTTCCGAGAACCGGGCCGTGAGGCACATCTGTGTGTATCGCTCCAGCCTGAGGGCAAGCAGTTCAAAACCCACTCACTAACACCTTACACACACACACACACACAGAAGCCACGTTTTCACTCTGCTGATATCAGTACACTATTATTAAATTGTACCTGGTCAAAACTTTATTACTATGATTCATGGAAAATGTAGCCTAATAAAAGAGACAAATGACAGGAAAAACACATTAATCTTCAGTGGCATACAAGATCGATTGATTGATTGACTAATGAAATTCTAAGTTTACATTTTTAGCTTGTTTTTAACAATTTTGACATCATTTTGGTTGATGGTTCCTTATATATAATACTCACAACGCCAGTCAACTACCGGCTGATAGTGGTGCAAGCAAACTTAACCCTTGCTTAGTTTAAGCCTAGGGCAGTCATGGCTCAGGTGTTGGAGGCTCGAGGTTGCTGATTAGCGGGTCAGGGGGTTCATCACCATTGTTCACTGTTCCCTTGGCAAAGCCCTTAATGCACTATGCCTATCCAAGACTGGATGAGAAAGGAGGACGGTTGGGCATTGGGCTAGCACTAGCAACCCCATCCTGTAAAAACCATCATTGCTATAGAAACGACGGAACACATTCAGCCTGTCCGGCTTTTCACTGCCCCATGTGTACACACCGCACAAACAGATCGGATTTCAACTTTCACACAAATTTTTACTGCTGTCAACACCATAATGAATACCCTCTCACAGATCACTTACTAGTGAAGATGAGTTTGTGCCAACACAAACACTTAGCTGTTGAACAGCATTGCATTCTGGAACTCTGAGTCCAGTGCTTGCTGTCTCCACTTTAAAATTTTGAATACTGACATTGATCATTGATTTAAAAGATTAAGTCAGAAAGCAAGCTGTTTTTGGTCTTTTTTTTTTTTTTTTTGGAACTAACAATGAAAACTGGATGTTATCCAATATGCTTGAACTTGATCTCCAGGTAAATGGCATTAAAATGCACTAGCAGTTCCACTTCATATTAGAACAGTTGGTTAGTCTGGTCCCCTAAACTGATTGGTTGAGAGGCGTTCGAAGAGAGTTTCCTGTAATTGTGTGCTGGGAGGTTTCACTGGATTACATCAGTGTACTCTTTTGTGTTCGCAACATAAAATTCCACTTTCGAGCTTGACTTGTTAGGTGGCAGGGTGGCACAGTGATTATCCCTATATACCTGTGCACTCCAAAGGTCAAGATTTCGATTTCCTCCCTCATGTGTATGTGTGAAGTTTTCATGTTCTCCCTGTGCTTAGTGGGTTTCTTCTGGGTACACCAGTTTCCTCGCAAGGTCCAAAGAATAGGCTAATTGGTGTTTTCAAATTGCTTCTAGCATGTGAGTGTGTGTGCTCTGGAATGAACTGGCACACTGTTCAGGGTATATCCTGCCTTGTGCCTCAAGTGCCCTGGAGTAGAGTCCTGACCTCATGTGATACTGTACAGGATAAGTATTACAGAGACTGAGTGAGTGGGTTTGACATGGTTATTACAGGAACACTAGTGACATCATTAGTAGACATGGCAAATAATGCTTTTCAGGAATATAACCAGAACAATAAGAGGCAGTGCTGGTTCAAACGGTTAAGGCTGTGGGTTGCTGACCAGAAGGTTATGAGTTCAACTACCAAGTTGCCATTGTTGAGTCCTTGAGCAAGGCCCTGACCCCTTTCTGCTCCAGGCTGACCCTGCACTCCAAACACAGCTTCCTAACTGGGATATATGAAAAAAATTATTTCATTGTGCTCTAAGGTACATGTGACAAATCATTGAATCTGAACCTTTGGTTGAAATGATGAAAAAACATTTTTCAGGGTCAATTTCTAATAATGGTGCAAAAATAAACATATAAATAAAATGTTTGGCTTTATCGTGTCTGAAATGTCACTTAATCAATATTAATTCATTGTTTATAGAACAGTTACTATACATAAAAGCAATAAAGCACTTTCCTACCTGCTGTTATCGAGAATATTGGTACAGCTGCGATTACGCTGTATGTAATCAGATATTCCACAGAATTTCATTCTTGCTTGTGCAGTATTTCTTAATCCGATATTCTTATTCTTTCTACATATCTTCCTGCAACACTAGTTATAAACATAGGTGGCTTCCCATTTACCTTTTCTTATCTATATCTGAAAAAAGCGCTAACCATAACAACGTGACTCACTGGTTGCTCGGCTTGACATTAGCTTTTCTGAGAAAATGGATGCAATGAACTTTTGATTATTATTACAGCCACGTGACATTTGTATGCAACAATGGACCTATGACTATATGACTGTTATCACACACAAAAAACTAAATCATGAAAAATCATTTTCACATGAAAAACATCAAATGTGATGCTGTATGTTCAGTGGGCGGCATATAAAGCTCTGCATATATTTGCAGTGTTTAATGAGAAGAAGTAAATAACAGATGCTTTTAGAGACTGGAGCGCAGTGGATGTGTGGATCTGTGTCAGAGTCGGGGGAGGCTGGAACAACAGTGAAGACAATTCAATTATATTGATGGAAGTGATGAAGGAAGAAAATGATTCATCCTGTTAGTAAGCTGTAGGGATAGACAAGCAGTTAAAATGCCATATAAGTTCACGTTAGATCACAGCTCATGGGTAGATCAATAGATTACTTCATGTGATAGAAATCAATTATATAAGGAACAGTGCATGTGCATTTAGTTCTCAGACAAACTACAGTACTGTACATACATCCTGCAGATCCAATGATACAAATTTTCTGATTCTGATTTTCGGATCTTATTTGCCAATTTTCATATTAACTGAGCAAGAATTAAAAAAAAAAATTAATTAACTAGTAACCATGTCCAGGGTCCGGGTTCGATTCCCACCTCGCGGTCTGTGTGCATGGAGTTTGCATGCTTGCCCCGTGCTTGGTGGGTTTCCTTAGGGTTCTCCAGTTTCCTCCCACAGTCCAAAGACATGCCGATTAGTCTAAGTGGCTTTCCCAAATTGCCCATAGTGTGTGAATGCATGTGTGAATGTTGACTGGAGTTCCTACTACGGTCGTAAAAATGAGAATAAAATACAGTGGTCACAATTGGCCTTTTGTCCCTATTTGGACTACAGAGGTTCCTAGATGGATGGATGGAATTTTCAAATAGAAATTTAAGTAAATAAAAAAATACAAAACCAGGATTGTTGTGTTTTTATAGTTTTTTTTTTTCTACTTGTGATTAAAATAAACATATGCGGAAGAAGATTTGAAGAAAAAAAATCCACACTGAATTTCAATCACGTCTTCACCATATAAACAAAGAGACGTGTTCCTTTGTTAAACAGCAAACGTATATTTAATCCGTTTATTATTAGAATTAGATTATGTGCCACATCCCCCATACATGTTCCTGTGAATTACCTGTTGCCATAGAAACTAAAACACATTAGAAAAATCACATTAAAGAAATTTGAGATTACATTACAGCCACCACTTCTGTCTGAGCTGCTGTTATAGACAATAAACATTTAGAAAGATCAAATATTTTTTTGTTTCAATGTGTGTTGTAGCCAGCTACTGTTTAGTAACAAGTTCATCATTCATTCATTATCTCGACCGCTTATCCTGCACAGGATCGCGGGGGCACTGGAGCCTATTCCAGGAGACACCTTGGACAGGGTGTCAATCCATTGCAGGAGAAACACACACACACTATGGGCAATTTGGGAACACAAATTAATCTAATCTGCATGTCTTTGGACTGTGGGAGAAAACCGGAGTACCTGGAAGAAACCCAGCAAGCACTGGGAGGACATGCAAATGCCTTGCACACAGACACTGAGGCGGGAATCGAACTATCAACCTTGGAGGTGCGAGGTCACAGTGCTAACCACCACGCCTACATGGTTCCGCCTACATTATCATCGATGTCTAAATATTTAGGGCCATCTGTATGTCAAGTCCAAACACAAACTGTAATAGTAAACAATATTAGATGGAAATATCTCACAAACTACTAAATGAGCATGCTTCGAGAAACAGGTTAAGTCATTTTTTACACACATTTAAAATGTTATGGCAGTCTAGCTAAAGTCTCGATACACATGGAAAGAATTAAGGGGTTCCGCTAACAAAAACGTTTGGGAACCCCTTATCTATGTACTCATCAAGCGTCATCGGCCTTCGTGTTTTTTCAGTGTGGGAAGGAAGTGCCAAGGAAGCTCCTCCATTCCTGAGAACACCGTGACTCATGTCTGTGCTTACAGCTGAGTGAAAATACGGAGCTCAATAATCTGCTATTTGACTCTATCGTTAAAGTTCTTACCATAGCAACGGGTGAATATGGGGGCTTGTCGGGCATGCGAGCTGACCTGTATTGTGTTCGGTGGTTGCTGTGGTGACACACATGAATCTGCTGAAGTAAACTACTGTAGGTGTGCCCGTTGCACATGTTTGTGTGGGTGCTGGACATCCACTTCAATAAATTACTGCATTTGAAAGATGCATTTATCCCAAAACACGAATTATTATTTTTTATTAAATTGCACTTAATCTACTTAAAATGTGTATGTGGCATTCTTTTGACGTACTGTGGCAGAGCGAACTTTGTACACGGATTGCAGGTAAACATTTTGCCTACATTAGATACCAGCACTTTGCAAACCAAATAGGTAAGCTGGAGTTTTTTATGCAAACAGTAAATGCATAGGTTATAACACACAAACACAAGCACTCACACAAAACATCGCCCCCATATATGAGCCTTCTCTAGACTGTTGCCACAAAGTCAGAAGCACACAAGTGTATAAGAAGCCTTTGTATGCTAAGGCATTACAGTTTCCCTTCACTGGAACAAAGAGGAATAAACGTGTTCCATCTGATTCATGACAATGCCCCTGTGCATAAAGTGGGGTCCATGTAGACAGAGTTCGCCAAATTTGGATCGGAAGAATTTGAGTGGTCCTGACATCCCTGACATCAACGGCACTGATTGGGATAAATTTTTACCAATGACTACATGCCTGGGCTCCGTGCCCATCATCAGTGCCTGACCTCACTAATGTTCTTGTAGCTGAATGGGTAATTCCCCTCAGTCACATTCCAAAATCCACTGATAAGTCTTTTGAGAAGCATGGAAATTATTATGAGTAAATGTGTATGGGTTGTTATGATCATTCTCATTTCAAAATCTAATGTATGATGTTGTTTTGTTACTATTTGTTAGGCAATGGTAGTCATTTTTATTGCAAACATTACAACGCGAAACATTAAGCTCAGTATTGTGTAAATTCCCCATGTGCTGTCTGGCCCCTCGGGGCATGACTCCACAAGACCTCTGGGGGTGTTCTCTGGTGTCTGGCACCAGGGAGTTGGCAGTGGGTGATGTGGGTTGTGGGGTGGGGCCTTCGTGTATCAGACTTGTTTGTCCGGTGCATCCCATGGGGCACAATCAAATTGGGATGTGGGGAATTTGGAGGCTGGGTTGGCATTCTTTGTCTTCTGGTTCTGTAATCCACTGGGTTTTCTGTTGCCTTCTTATCGTGGCCAGTATTGACTTTTTTCTGCAATTTGTGCTGCATTGGATTTTATGTGGAATCAAACCAGAAGGGCTAGCCTTTAGTCCATAGGGAAGCCCTGGGGGCCCACGATCCTGTTGTTAGTTTGCTGGTGTATAGTTAGAGATCATTGTTATCGTGTTAATGTTGTGGTATATGGTTCGTAAGGTTGTTTTTTAAAATTAATTAGCTGTAATGTTAACACCTCCAAAAGGTGGATTGAATAATATTGATTATCGATTATATACCAGGAAACTGGAGACAGCACCATGGGCATCAAAGGCCCATCTACACCACAAGTACTAGAGGCTAGTCTGCCCTAACTGATATCAGTTTAACACAAACCACTGAAAAAGTCAATGCTGGCCACTAAAGAAAGGTATCACAACACCCACCATGCTAAATCCTGCCACAGATGGGGCTTAGCAGGAAAAGAGTTCAAGGTTGTTGGCCCAGCGTCCAAATTCCCCAGATCTCATTTCGATTGAGCATTCATGAAATGCCACACCCTGCGACCCAGAGCACCCAAAGAATCCGCTGCCAATGTCCCGGTGCCAGAAACCATAACCCACCCCCTCAGGTCCTGTAGAGCCACACCCCATGAGGCCATAGCTCCCCAGTGACACAAGAGCAACCCAAACCTTAGGAGTTTTAATGCAAATGGTTCGGTGTAGATCTTTGGGTTCATTTTTTGAAAGAGTTTTGTCAAATACACCTGATAACATTTAGTGTTTTGAGAGCACTTCAAAATGCATAAACAGTGTTTATCAGTAAACAATCCAATTAAATAATTCTATTCTTTTCAGGAAGGAAATAAAGCATCATGATGTTTTGTTTTTTTGTTTTCCCCAGTGCTTATGTAGTCACTAATTTGAATTTTCTCAACAGTCACAAGGTGCTGGTCATTTAGTCTGTTGCTAATGGGACCATTTTTTGCTTATTTGCTGTATGGCACATTGTTTTCTAAAGGTCCAGCTGGTTTTGTTGCTTTTTTCTTTTGTATTTGAAACACACTAATAAATGATTCCAAAGCTTCTTTTTGGTGCAGCATGTCCCTCGTTCAAGCTTGCATTACTGTGACACCCTTTCCTCTGCTGTTGATCGGAAGCACTCGGCTTTGTGAGGGATGAGAGGATATATTGGAGGATTTGTAGCACAGCTGTCATTTAGAATTGGCCAGCGACAAATAATGCCTTTTTGCGTCATTCCGCCTAGTTAGTGTGCCCTCCCACTCCTCACTCGTGCACGCTGTTGCTGAGCAACTCATCTTCACCTAGATCCTTACACGTGAAGGTAAAGCAACATGGACTGACCAAGGCATCTTGTGCGGCTTCACTATTTTTAGCCCACTGGGTTCACCAAGTATATTTTCAAGGGTGGGAGGAGACGCAGTATGGCATATTATGCTACAATCAGTATTCGGTTGTTAAAGATAAAAAGGCTGCAAGATGGCCTGATCTTCTACACACAACAGAGTTGCTGCACAGAAGGCCACCTACAGTACATTCCCCTCCAAAAGCATTAAAACAACAAGATTGTTATTGTGTTCTTGATTTGAGTTAAGATGATAGAATCATTTATTTATTTACATGTAGCAGACACCCTCATGCAGGAGGACTTACATTTTTATCTCATTATACATCCAAGTGGTTGAGGGCTTTGCCCAAAAGGGACAACTTGGTGGCTGTGGGATTTGAACCTGGGACCTCCTGAACCATGGTCCGATGCCTTAACAACTAAGCTACCCCTGATTTATTCACTGATTGTCCATCTCGATGTGTTAAACAACTTGCTAACAGACAACCTAATTCCAAAACGAGCTAAACCATTAGACTCAATAGTCCTAAAGTTGTTGGTCTTTCAGCTTCTCCCATCTCTCATCTAGGGACCAACCGACTTGGGATCAGCACTGCATCCTGTGGCTTGGGTTTGGGTGGGAATCAAACCCGGGCATCCGCATGACAGACGAGAAACCCACCACTAAGCCACCAATGTCCTTCCCAATAGTCCTAAAGTAATTTAAGTAAATAACACTTAACATTCAACTGCATAGCCCTTGCTTGCAACAACAATCCTGTGCCCCCATGACATCACAAAATTATTGCATGCTTCTTTTGTGGTACAAATTTCATAGGTCAGTCATGGCTCAAATTGTTAAGAGCCGAGGGTTCAATCCTCGAGCCCTTGAGCAAGGCCCTTAACTCTATCTGCTCCAGGGTGCTGTACCCTGGCTGACCCTGTGCTCTGACCACAGCTTCCTAAGAATGTCACTATACTGTAGGGTACGTGTGACAAATAGCAAAATCTTAATCTTGCACCACAACATCTCTTAGTTGGTGTTTGCTATTCTTTTTTTTTTTTGCAAACAGGAAATGAAATCCTCTTCAGGAGGTGAAATGCTCACTCAACTTCCCTTTTTTTCTCTCAACATAACACATGCCCTGTGTTATGTTGGCAACTTGTTATGGGCCATTATTTTGCAAAATTCCTCCTAATTAGAACCGATGCTCTTCTCTGTAAGTTGGCTTTGAAGCCTCCTGACTACTACATTTACAATGACACTACCGACACCATGCTTGACTGACAATTTCACGTTTTGGATCATGAGCGGATCCTTTCTTTCGCCACACATTGGCCCTTCAATCACCTTGCTCAAAATTAATCTTTGTTCTAGAGCTCCTGTCGCTTCCGTCACCATGTTTCTGCCATCAACTTCTGTTTCTCGGCCAACCTGTTTGCTGTCGTTTTTGTTAGTGCACCAGTGGTTTCTTTCTTTTTCCGGACATTCCAAATAGTTATAATGTTAAGTAATGGCTGTGTTCAATGTTTGCACAACAGCTCTGAATAATTCCCATCTTTTTTTAAGCTCCAAATGGTTTGGAACAGCTCTCCGGTGGAACAGCTCATGATGGTTTATACTTTTCAACAATAAATGTAGTCCATTCAAAAGTTTGAAAAATCTACCACTAATACAAGGACGTAAAAAAAAAGGTGTATAGCAGCAATAATAATAATTATCATCATCATAAATTGTGTCATGTTTTAAAGTTGTTAAACACGTCTAGAGTTAAATATCAGGAAGTAAAAACTGAAATTATCTATGTCCTGTATTTATATTTTGATCTCTAACCCAAACAAAAGAATGACCTTGCCCTCGTAGTACCTTTGCAGGGAACTGTAAATATTGTCAATGGTAAAATGGCGTGCAAATGATTAATCTTCAGTAATCGCTTTATCCTGCTCATAGCACTGGTGGATCCGGAGCCTATTGCAGAAACACTGGGTGTGACATGAGAATAAATGTTGAACAGGACACCAGTCACTGCACCATGAACACAAACATTTACACTTAAGGGAAACGTAGTGTAGTCCATCCCTGTACTGGCAAGGTTTTGGTAGGAGGGAGGAAAGCCACACATATACGACGTGAACACTACACAGTATTAACAGTTTACACATGTGCAGATGATGCAATGGTCATTATATTAGATTTTAAAATGTGATTGCGGTGTACTACATAAATCTCAGAGTCTTAGTGTTGTACAATTACTGCTTAAGAGCAAATCACAAGGGGCTGTATAATTATTATGCATAATGATATGTACAGGCAGTAGTGGGTCCAGGTGTTTAGAAAGGTTAAAAGAAAGAAAAGTAGTATGTACTGTATACGATGATGATGTTGCATTTGTAGAATAGGTGGTACAGCGACAGCCCTCCCTGACAAATGTTCGCTTTACGAATTAAAATTTTGAAAGAAATTTGCCTCGGCACACAAAGGATCTTCGGCATACGAACGAATGAACCGGACCGAATGCCAGATAAGTTGTGCATACGTCCAGAAGCCGTTTAAAACTTGTTCGCGTCAGTAGAAAGCCAAGCAAAGCACGTTTACGATTTTTTACTTTTTAGTTTTCTTTTTAGTGAAGACATACGTAGCACCATGGACCCCAGGAATGTCATCAAGAAGGACAGCAAGAAGAAAAGGAAGCCACTTTCAGCGGAAATGAAGAAAAAATCTGCCGGTGCCAACAGGAATCATAGATTAAGGTTGAGTGAGATTTAATGTCTATTTATTTCATATTTTACAACATTTACATGTCTTTTCTAAATGTTTTGATTGTTTTTTTGTATGCGAAAATATAATTATAGTGTTGGAAATTGGTAATATTAGTAATATTTTGGGGTTGCTGGAATGGATTATCAGCATTTGAATTATTTCTTATGGGAAAATTTGTATCATAATACGAAAAAAATTTACTTATTCTGATGATGGCTTGGTCAAAATAACTAAAATGCCAAAATTATACTGTCTGGACAAAAATAGACAGTAAACTTGACTTTGGAACAATGGAAAAGGGTCATGTGGTCTGATTAGGTCAGATCTACCTTATTCCTGAGCAGTGAGAGGGTATGAAGCAATGCAAATATAATGCATAGTGGCCACTGTACAAGCCTCTAGGGACACTGTTATGGTCTGGAGTTGCTTCAGTTGGTTAGGTCTAGACTCAGCAACGTTGTGTGGCAATAAAATGAAGTCAGCTGACGACTTGAATGTACTGAACTACCAAGTTATCACATTTATGCATTTTCCAGGACTCGAATTGTGAAAGAATTGTTCTGGAAGCATGAATTAGTCCCCACCTTAATTCCACCGAAAGTGTTTGAGATGTGCTGAAGAAGACTTGGAGGAGGGGTTTGACTCACCTGCAATCAATACAAAATCTTGGCTAAAATCAATGCAACTCTAAAAGGAAATAATGCCACATCAAATACACACCATAACCAAAGCTAACAGGCCAAGCATATACAGTAGTAGTGTACAGTAAGTAGTGACAAAAAAAGTAATGGGAAAGTATATAGCCAATATACCTATGCAAATATTTGCTGACTCTATAAGTCAGAAGATTTCATACTCTCTCTCTGCATCAGCCTCAGCTATGTTAGAGAGCTGTGCTAAGGAGAGTGTGTGGCAGTGGCAGTGCTGACCCAGGCAGAAGAGCGGGTGCTATCAGATATCCGAGCTAACTGTGAGCGTTATGACCTTTGCTCGGTTTCTCTGAACTGCACACTGTACCATGACCTGCGCTCAAAACACAGCACCCACGTGTGTACAGTAAACATTATGGGTTGCGTTTGAAAGGAGCAAACACACACACACACACACACACACACACACACACACACACACACACACACACACACACACACACACACACACAAATCTCTTCTAAAATAATGCAATAATAGAGAAAATACTAAATTTATTACATATAAATGAGTTGAAGTAGTATTTGTTTAAAAGAAAACCAATTTTATCAGTAAAAAAAAAAAAAAAAAGCAACTTTTCTGCTTTTTCTACTGCAGGTCAAGTACACTATTAGCTCATCTTCAGTGCTGCAACAACAAGCTCACAAACAGAATCAACACATTACAGAAACACAAAGGCGATCGAGAAATGTCACCTCTACTTTTACACAACCCCATACTCATAACACACACACACACACACACACACAAAACAATTTGACAACACTTCCAGTTAAAAGCTTTTCTTAAAAATCACATGGGTCCAGTTTCTCAAGAGTGGGAAGATTCAGCCCTCCCCACTTGTATACACACCCACCCTCATACACAGACACACACACACTCGCCGGAGCTGACGGCACATGTTTCTAAGTGACTGTTTTGAAAGCTTCTATTTTTAGGCATAGGGTGAGGCCAGGAATAGAGCGCATGTGAAAGAGAAAGACAGAGAGACTGTCACTGGAGGGGGGGGGGGGGGGGGTGGTAAAGGATTATCAGGCTAACACTGAGGAATGTGATCATGGACTAACTCTCCATCCGTTCTGATTTCCTGTGCCTACTGTGAAGTGTGGAACATGTCAGAATAATAATAATCATAAGCAAAGAACAAAACATGTTTTTTATCTTCGGTTCCAGTCCTATCCAGCAACTCATACACATCTCGCACACACACATGCACATCTTTATTTTGACATATTCGGAAAGTCCGAATGTTTAGGAGAAGCAGGAAATGAAGATAATTAAGATAAGGTTTTATGGAAATGTTTTCTAGCCAGAGAGTTTGTGACCTGAAAATTCCGCTTATAGGTTCTAGCTATTCCTGTCCCTGGCAATAATTAACGGCAAAGCGTGTCACGCTGGGTTCGCTTAGTTTATAGGTCTCCTATAAAGTCTATGACAGACTATTTCCAAACATTGTAGGTCATAATAGAACACCGGCTCCACCACAAACACTGGAAAAAAGAACGCAGCGTCCATATCAGTGGGACACCAGGAGGTTTGAGTCGGCATTCGCTTGGGAGTCTGGAACGCAGTTAAAGCCGCAGGAACAGATGAGGAGGACATTAAAGTTGTAAGCGCATGACGCAAAGTTGGGCTATCTGATGCAGCTGGGGGTCGGTTACACCATAAAAGGTATGTCGGTGGCTGGAGGGGTTGAGAAGTCGAGTAAAACAGACTCTCACACACACACACAACACACACACACACACACACACACACACACACACACACACACACACACACACACACTTACTTATCCATGTTCCGACCTTCCAGTAGAATAATTATTATTGCAGATAATTAAATGCACCCTATCTTTAACCACAGTAAACAAAAAAGCTTTTGAGTTTTTTATGTAATCATTTTTTTTTGTTTTTTATAAAATGAAAAGACAATTTCCAAATTAAAATCCAAATCAAATCTGTGATGAAAATCTCCCCGCCATCATAACATTTGTTCCATTTCACTGCCACCTACAGTATCACACAACAGCCACCACCAAGAACAGTGAAAGCTAAGATGCACTTCCTTTAAACCAACATCTTCTCAAACTCCTGCTCACAGGGAGGCATAATGCAGCTGGATGGATGACTAAGTGTAAAAGAAACAAATAAGTGAATGCAGACGAACGAACGACTGAACGAACGAACGTGTAGCCCTGTCTTCGTGGGGTATTTCCATTCATCTGTCTTCCTGTAGAGGAGAGGAAGTTGTGTCATGGCCACACCTATACGTGCATACTATATAGAAAAGCCAGAAGCTTTAAAGAGAAAAAAAGGAGAGAAGCCAAACACAACAAAAAGGGGGGAAAAAAGTGTTTATTCCTACATTTAGACATTTGGTAAGTACCCCGCCTCGCCTCGTCCACCAACCTCCCCCCCCTCTTCCCTCGGACATTGCTTCTGTATTACTCAGTTTATAAAGACATAATAGAAATTTAAATGGTTTCTCTGGAAAATGGTTTGCCTGTTAAAATGCAAATCCAGGCTATTCTTCGGCGTAAGAAAAGAATGAGCTTTAGTTAATGCAAAGTTCGGCTAAAAAGTACACATGAGGTGATAAAACAAAGAGCACTTATGGCCTGGACTTTGATTTGGTCATTTATTTAACCTAACAAGCAATCCACCAGTGGTGTTCTTTTACTTTGGAAGTGTTATGACGTAAGAAAAGAAAAAAGAGGGGGGTCAGGGACGAAATCGGCGCAGACGTGTTAAATGCCACAAAGTCATGCCATCCTGTGGTGATGAAACACTTGTTTGTGAAAGTTTAATGAGAAACGCACTCATGTGAAGACAAAGAAGCAGATAAATAAACTGTAAAGCCCTGGAAGACGGGTGGTATTAATGGGCCTCTCTATTCCAGGAAGGAATGTGAAGTATTGGGTCAATGCGTTGGAGGAGGTGCTGAAGTTGCAGTGCGAAGGCCTAACCGCATGTGCGCGTGCACGCGCACACAGACAGAGAGAGAGAGACACACACACACACACACACACACACACACACACACACACACACACACACACACAGACACCACCTCTGTGTGGGGCATCTGTGAGATTCGTTTTATGCTCTTACACGACGATCGTTTTAAAAATCAAAACAACAAACCAGGCCAAGGGTTCTACACTCAACACAGTGAGGAGACTAAACAGATCTCCAAGTCTGCACGTAAGCATGTGTTTGTGTGCCTGTGTGCGTCTGAAGCAAGCCTGTGGTGCAATACAATGGTGAAAAGTTGACCCTTTTTGGCACAGCCTTGCAGAAATACAGAACACTACAGCACTTGTCAATCGTTCTTAGGAAAGTAGGAGGGAAGGGCAGGAGGAAGTTATTTAAGCCGTCATACTGAGAAACTGACGCAGCTCATGTGGACATCGATAATCAGCACAAAACTGGCTACTTTTTCTTATAAAACAAATGGGTTCAACTGGTCTTGAAATCCACTGCGTGTCTGGAAACACGTGTGGTATCATACCTCACGTGTGCCGTTTTTTGTGGTTTTTCTTTTCAAACAAAGCCTTGAGTGAGGTGCAGATGTTGCCAGATGAATATATTACGGGTAAAAATTGGAAAAAGGGGCATTGTTGTGTGCACCACTTTATTTTTTCAGTTTGCAATAAAATAATAAATAATGGGTCATGGGCCTACACAGCATGTGTCTGTGAAGGACAGGGATTTTTATTCACTGTGGGAATTGAATGAATACACGCAGGTTACCTTCGTCATGCACGTGAACCAGATATCAGATGTTTATGAGAACCGGGTCAGAACATCTGAGTCCCACGTCGCGTACAGTAGTTACCTTGAGAGAAAAAACTAGGGCACCCAAACAGGCCAAGTCTGACACACACATACACGAGAAAAAAAAAGAAAAAAAACACACACACACACACACACACACTTGACTGTGTAGAGTTTTTCTGTTTAGGCAACATTCAGGCAGACAGCGCTGATCCGAACCCATTCGAAGCAAACGTCCCGGCTAGTCAAAGCAGCACCACACACCCCCCACACAGTACAGAGGGTTTTTGGACACCGTGGCCAGATAAGCCATACAAACCACAACAAAAGAATTGATCGCAGGCCCGCAGACACACAGTCAGCATTTTCTCTTTTCAGAGCTCGTAGCCAAGCATTACAACGAGTAAACCACCCTGGTACTTTTGAAACCCACTTAAAGCCCATTTCGGGAGGTGTGAATGATATGAGGCCTGTTATCATTCCTCCCGAGCGGCCCTGCAGTGTCTATTCGCCGCATTCCAGAGGTTTCTTCAGGTGTGGCGCACCAGACCACTTCAATGAAGAACAATCCGTCTGACTCCGAGTCTGATGGGAAACTGCCAGTTACACCTCTGAGCTGACGAGTGAGGACACGCTATGTGTGAAATGTCAGGAAAAGAGCCAGGCATGTGGGCTAGGAATGGAAGTTATATAAAAAAAATTTAAAAAGGGATGTGGGGAGAATTCCTAAAACAAAGTCTCATACAGTATCATTCCAGAGGAGTATGAGGGGCAGCCGTAGCCTGGCGTGAAAGGAGCATCATACAATACTCGCATTGTTGCCATTGTGGCAAAGCTACACTAGGCTCCATTTAAAGGAGAATTAAGATTCTAAAATTAGCCCCATTTCAAACAAAAGCTCCATGAGACGACAATACCGGAGTTTCAAATATTAACTCAAACATCATCAGTGGTGCAGCAAAATGAAGTAAACAAACTGAACTTTGAACTTTACACCACAACAGCATATGGTGTCACTCACTTCATGTTAACGTCTGCAGGATGTCCCAAAGGCCTGAGAAGAGACCGTGAGTAACCAGCCAACGTGGTACAATTTGCCAGTCATCCCTTTTTTCCTGTTATTGAGGTTTATTAGATAAGCATTACATCACTGGTTTAATCATTCCCAGAATTCTGCGGAGGCAGAAGTCCATCCCCTTATGACCCCCAGGGCAGCGTTCCTGTTGGCTGACACAGCAGCTCTTGCACCAGACTGGGCTTTTCTCTATTCTTTTTTTTTTCCACGTCTGTCCTCAGTCAACTGGCAAGTGCAGGACAATGTTTCTTAGCAGAGAACCTTTACCCTACATACTTTTCCTGTTCTTTAATGTCTACTGCATAACTTTTTTTAAAGATGTGAGCAGAGTCCCAAACCCAAATAAGACATGAATTTGTGGAATGTGGTATTAATGTTTAACTGCAGAACCGCTTCCTGTGACAGACTGGCTGGTTGAAATAGATTGCAGATTTGCCATAGCTTTTTGAAAGTGGAATGCGGTGTTCTTTAGGTGTGGTTTTCTTGCTGTGTGTGGGGAGGACGTTCCGGAGAGAAGGCACAATTTAATGACTCAAGAACCATACTGTTTTCTTAATTCACTCCAGATCTGGACCGAATGATGCAATGGGTCCAGGAGATGGGACAAACAATACCAAAAGGCTTCGGCTTACTGGCTGTCATTAAAAGCTCATTTTTCACACTGTACCACAGGATTATTAAATGTCACACTGTACAAGTGTGCAATTAAAGAAATTGTCCATCTTCTCCTTATATCTCCTAAATTCATAAAAAAAAAAAAACATTTTAACAACAAACTTGTGCTTTTCATCCAAGAATATAATAATAAATAAATAAATAAAAACATGATTTAATTTTGGACAATGTTTTATTGCGTTTTTTCCTCCTACAAAAATCACTTCAAGTCAATTACTATGGATTATTGACAGTGTCAGTTATATAACATAGCCTTATAATACATGACATACACTTCATGGAAAAGCGATCAGGCTTGTTTAATGCTCCGTCATTGGCATTTAAGCAGCTATAAAGTAAGTTTATATCTTTTGTTGAAGTGGCTTGAAATTTGAAACACTTGATTGAACATTGAAAGACACTGATACAGATTCACAACACAAAACGAAGTAAGAAAGGCGAAACGCGAGACCTGTAACGAACAATAGAAGAACAGAAAAAGACACGCCATGCAGTTTCATTCACAGGTGATGGACAGGTGGACAGACATTCCTTCTCTCCCTCCATCATCTCAAGTACTTGTGAGTAAGATCACTGGTCTTTTTCTGACAGAGGGCCAAGAGGCTAGTCAGGCAGGCACGGGGCAGCAGGCTAGTGCTTTCTCTACAACTTCTGTCAGTCGCAGTGAAAGGAAATCCAGAAGGCAGCGGTTCAAATTGCTGAATACGTTTCCCAGGTTACTCGCCCTTAAAGCGAGGGGGTCTCTTCTCTTTGAATGCTGCCAGGCCTTCGAGCCTGTCCTTGGTTGGAATAACCTAAGAAGTTACACATCAGTGTAGCATTAAGCCAGAGGTCTTCAAATGGTGGTGCAGGGGCGGGGAATTGTGTTATCAGGGTGTCAGTGACTTTTTACATTTTGTGTGAAAAAATTATAAATTTATTATGATAAATCGATATTATAATACTTGCGTAAACACAACTGAGCTTGATTGTAATGATAACTTTAAGACAAATGTATTCAGTGCATGGAAAATCTATGAATAAAAACAATTAATTTCTTTTTATAAATAAGCCAGAATATTACAGCATGTGTTTGCATAATATTCAACTAGTAAAACTATGTTCTGAGGGTCTCAGTGCATTTTTAAACACAACAAAATAATTGTGTTTTTCCAATTGGTGGCTAAATATGTAAATATATTTTACTGATATGAACTGCTTCCATGACGACACATGATCTAAACATCTATTCTTATATTGGTTGTGAAATAAAGCTATATGCTAATTAGACCCATGACATAACTAGTTTAACACTCTGTATGTTTACAACATGTGGTTTTGCAATGAGGGCATACCTGAGCATAGCATGCCTCTTCAATTGCTAATCCTGTTGTTAAATCCACCTGAGGGTATAGGTGAAAAAAACAAAAAAAAAAAAAAACAAAGGAATGTAAATAATCTAAGATGAATAACCAGAAATACAAATGAAAATGCAGTGCAATACAAGAACAGAAAAGGTGGATACCGCTAGGTTTCTCACTGCTGCTCATAACAACAACGGGTTGCTTGTCAGGACATATGGAAGGTTTATATAATAATATACTGTAGCGGTTTTACAGGAAACGCCCATTTACTATGGAAACAGCAGCAGTTACAGTGACGACTTTTAAGACTTTTGCTTAATTCCTGTAATATTCACAGATCTTTCAATAAAATGTCATGAAAATAAACTAAATGTCATGTAAAATTTCCTGTTCATATTAAACACCGGCTGTAAAGTTTCTCCTGGCGACAGGGACCAACAGACGATCAGGTTTTATAGGTCAACTTGGCATTTTACTGAAATATCCCAGAAACACCTTCATAGCTCCACTACACTACACTAAACAAATACACTAATTTTCTTACACAAAACCAGGAGCAATGCTAAAGACCATTCTGGCACAATACTGCTAGATTCTGATGTTTTCATTTTTACAGTTAGTAGCTTTGATTATAGTTCTGCCTTCAAGGTTTATATTAATGCAGCATAATAATACATTATTGTTATTGTAATACATTACACAAGGATCGGGTATGGCAAATGCACCACATTAACATATTAAACACATGTGTAGCTTTTCATATTTTGAAGTTTTCAGTTAATTAAAAACTTTTCTCTTTCAGAAAATTATTTATTTAGCATTTGTGGATAAAGTGTAATGTGCTTCCTACGTTAAATAAATAATCTAAATGTTTAACATAAGCAGTCTTCTCCATGCAGGGGTTTCTCTTTAGCATGAAAACCACACATTTTGGCCTCATTAACTTTAACTGAGAAAAAGAGAGAGAGAGAGAGAGAGAGAGAGAGAGAGAGAGAGAGAGAGAGAAGGTGATGGAACGACTGTTTACAGTAGCTGTAATGTAAATGACAACAGGAACTACATTTCATAGATGTCTTAAAACATTAAATATAACTCACTCACTCTGGATGGGGTGCCAATCCATCGCAGAGCACAAGCACATACACACTCATTCACTCACTATGGGGTTTGGAAATGCCAATTAGCCTAATCTGCATGTCTTTGGGCTTTGGGATGAAACTGAAGTACCTGGAGGAAAACCCCAAGCACATGGAGAACATGCAAACTCCACACACACACACACACACACACACACACACACACACACACACACACACACACACACACACACACACACACACACACACACACACACACACAGACTTGAGGCGGGAATCGAACCTTCGAACTCCCGACATGTGAGGCCACAGTGCTATTTATTACGCCATCACTATAAATGAATAAAAAGTACGATTTATGTTATTATTAGTATGGTGATTTTCCGATAACAGTACATCAAAATATATATTGCTTATTCCAATTTCTTCACTAAAGCTACACACAAAAATGCTCCAGGTTTATAGGATATGTGGAAAGATAAAAATCAGTTAGGTTCCATTATTAGAGTAAAACTCCCCTATATAATACAAGGTGTTGTAATTCACGAGGGCTGAGCTTTAAAATCCCTGACCCTGGCAGATGGAAGGCTATAAATAATGATATTTGAGCATCTGAGATGTAACGCATCAAAAGCTGCATCTACATTCTACATTCTTCTTATTATAATTCAATTAATGTTTGATAAGCAGTAAACTCCATAACGCCTGTCGAGTTTTGGGCTAAATCCCAACCTACAGCATTGTAAGCATTACCAGCTGCCTAGTTTCCAAAGTATCTGTGATCTTTAAACGCAATCGACTGTTTGTGCAGTTGTCCAAATTCCTTACTGGCGTTTTAAAAATAAACGCTATGTGAAAAATGACAGAAATGACAAAAATGAAAACACTTGTCAGGACATCAGCCTAATTAACGACTTCCTTTGCCCCAAAGGCTTCATGGCTCTGACAGATCAGCCCCTGGGTTCAAGGTGGTGTCATGGAGCAGACTCTCACCGGCATCCAACATAGCAGCTGAACCCAGAAGTAGGAACATCATGTTTATACAGCTCAATCAACATGCAAAGCAGCATAACCAAGTTTGGTTCTCTTAAAACCAAACAAAGACGACCTTTATCTGACAAGTACTAGAAGCTCATATACGAGGCTTTTTCATTTATCAAGCACTGTAATCCTTAATGCACCATTTGTCCAGTTTGTTAACAGCATGCAGAGGAAATGAAGACACATTAACAATTTATCTAAGATTTTATAAACAAATTATCCAATTCACAGATCACCAACGATGTAACAAAAATGTATGATCTTACCTCTATGCCCTGGTTGATGGCCAATTTGGCCATCCGGACTGCGATGGGCCCCTAAATGGAGAAGCACAGAATGTAATCAGAAAAGCTTGCAGTTTCCTCTCCGGATCATTTAGTTCGCATCACACCACTTTGTTTTATGACATTAATGTAGTGAAAGACATTACCAAAAAATGCCATATCAGAATCCCATGTTCATTTTCATTCTAAAACCTTTGCCTTTACAAATCTACAAAGAATTGTAGTTGTGATCACAGTAGGAATCACACTGTTGCTTTTCTCTCTCTCTCTGTTCAATTCTGTTTGGAACGGTCAAAATTTTTTACCCTAATATAACACAGATCTGCCTCTTAAAGCTGTCTGAAGTGAAAAGATGCACAAATGATAACATCAGATTTGAGTCACTTTAGCATGCGGTCCTAGATCGGATACAGGTAGATTACCAATAAAAAGGTTGGACACACCGTCTAATTCCATGGTCTTTCATGGTCTTTCAACATCGTAAAACAATACTCAAGACATCCAAAATATGCATCAATCTTTTTTGAACAGCTGATATTAGGATGTGTCTGCTACTTATACTCTGTAAAGCCCTCATAACGGCTCTAACCTGAAGTGCTGTTAATTGTACTAATCCGAGGTGTGCTTGGTGATTTCTAAGGCTGGTACCTCTAAATGAACTTCTCCTCTATAGCAGAAGTAAGTTTTGTTCGTGCTTTCCTGGGAAGGTCTTCGCAAGAGGCAGTTTCATCATGGCATATGATGAGTTTTGCAAATGCACTTGACGATACTGTTCTTTTTTTTTTTTTTCATCTATACCACTTATCCTGTAGAGGGTCGTGGGGGGGGATTGGAGCAAGACTTTTGTGTACAAGAGGAGGCACACCCTGGACAGGGTGCCAATCCATCGCAGTGCACACACACAATGCGGATCAATTAGCCTAATCTCCATGTCTTTGGACTGTGGGAGGAAACCGGAAGTACATGGAAGAAAAAACTCCCCAGGAAGTGAACTCTTGACCCTGGAGGTGCGAGGCCACTGTGCTATTCACTACGCCGCCATGCTGTCCAATTCTGTTCTTGCAGGAACTGTTTCAGAACAGTTGACCTTCGTGTCTTAAAATAACAACTGTCAGTTGTTTGTTACTTAACTACCTAATGCCATGCATGTTATTTCATAGTTTTGAAAAAAAAAAATCCAGCCTTGTTCTAGAATGTTCTAGACCTTGCATCCAAACTTTTGACTGGTGTGTTCAAACTTTTGACCGGTACTGTATATCTGGTCCATGGTCATGTGACTTGAATGAGAACGGTCAGATTGGGATTGATGTGACTTCCGACGTCGTCAGTCAGCACCGGCAGCATGGGGATTCCCTTTCATTAATGGAGGAGTAAGAGTCAGTGGAGCGAAAAGTAAATTGATGATGTAGTAGATATTTGGGGCAATGAATCTGTCCAAATAAAACTAAAGAGAACCTACAGAAGTAGAAAAGTCGTGATGATGTGAGCAAAGATGTATTGATGTGCGCATGTGTGCTGTTTTAAAAAACATAGTCAACATTAGAGTCGGACAAAAGTCATTATGTAATTTTTAATATCAACCGTCATGACATGCAACTTCGATCTGACAAAAAAAAATAAAAATTAATAATAATAATTCCACAATGTGTCTTGTAATGTGAATGTTGCCTTACACTTTCCTGTAAATTTCACTTAAAAAAGCATGCATACTATGCAGTGTTATGTCCAACCAGAGCTGGATGGAAGGTACCTGTGGGTTGAACTCTCGGGCAAGCTCCAGAGCTCTCAGGTAAGCTGCATCTCCACTGTTGTTTTGCTCCACAGCGTGGTTAACCAGCCCTAGAGTTTTCGCCTCAGCACCATCAACCACCCGAGAAGCAAAGATCAACTCCTTAGCCAGGGAAACTCCTATAGTCCGCGGGAGACGCTGGGTTCCCCCTACACACACACGCACGCACACACACATACAGAACCAGTTTCAATAACTGTGTTTGATTACAATCTACACCTTGACTAGTTGGTTCCAATAATAAACAAAAGGTTGTGAGACGTAATAAAAATAAACTGTGAGATCTTTCAGAAAGCAAATGGGTGCTCATGAGAAAGCTTTTAACTTCTGTGATAAGTGGAAACCACAATGTCCTGCTGACATGCACATTCACGAAGTCAGCTCCATTACGTCAATGCATTAGCACGGTGAAACACAAATCCCCCCCGCACCTCCCTGAGTTGGATTAATAAGATAATGTCAACCCCAAGGGTGAGATGGACTCTCGTTCGCTAAGCTCCAGAAATACCTGCTAACCAATCGCTGTAGATACGGCAAGTGGAATTCCACACCAGACACCAATCAACCCTTGAATATTAACACTGGGGAACGGCTTTGCCCCATCAATGCTATAGGACAGGATGATGTTAGTTTTCCCCTTGCCAAGCATTGTGATCCAATGCAGGTCCCTTAGAGTTCATGCATGTGGAAGAGGGCAGAGAGGCTTTACTCTTGTTTAAGTTTGCATTATTGTTCTCCTACTGTGCCTACTTTTCAGCAATCATCACTGTAAAATAAATTAAATGCTTTTTATATATCTCTTTATTATATCTCAGTAAATTTTTCCACATAATTCTCCTTTTCCTCTGCTCATCCTGATTACCTTTGTGGGTTGCAACTTGAAAGATTTGATATTTACTCAGTCGTATACATTTTCATTTTGCACAATTTTTTTTCCAAACATAATATAATCAAGACAGACATTGGCAGCTTACAGTAATAGTAAGAAATGGTCAAAACATAATTATAAAAGACTGCAGCTGAACCCTAGTACACTGAAAATAGAACAATCGGACTAAATGCAATTTGTTAAATGTGAGAGAAATGTATTTTTAAAGAAAGTATGATTGAAGAACTGTGTGTACATACTTTACATATATGCTGTCAGTCAAAGGTTTGGACTGACAGCATATACAGCTTTGGGAAAAAATAATAAGAGACCACTGCAATTCACTCCAGTAAACTTCTGGAATGTCATCAAGAGGAAGATGGATGGTCACAAACCACCTAGCAAAGCTGATCGGTTTGCTTTTTTTTGAAGAAAAAAAAAAAAAAGTTATCCAAAAAAAAAAAAGTGAAAAACTGGTGGAGAGCATGCCAAAACGCCAAATACTAATTTCTTAATGTTATTCAGACAAAGGTATAACACGATTTGTTTACAAATTATTTGCATTTTGTTTTACTTGAGTTATTAAAGCTCAGCAAATACTGTATCTTGAGTTATTTTAATGTGCTGTGATGTTGTCATTTCCTTTAAATATATACTCATAATTTAAGAGGATTATTGTCAGCAGTTTCAAAAATGAAACAAAACTGTTCATCTCACCCATACGTGCACATGTAAGAAAAAAAAAAGAAAAAAAAAGAGACCACTGCAAAATAATCTTCTTTTTTTTTTCAGAGCTGTATGTATGTACAGCATATATGTATGTGCACACAAAAGAACTGGGATCAAACGCACTAGAATAAAGAAATTCTAAGAAGGAAACTTCTAAGACATTTTATATTTATTAGAGAAATTTTAGAGAGTTTTCTTCTATTTTATTAAAGCTCAGCTCTACATACTGCACAAGCACAGCGGTTAAGCTGATGGAGTTGATGACACCAAGCTGTCAATATTAGTCCCTTATGCAAGGCTCCTCCTTAATCCTCAACTGCTCATGTATAATGAAAGTCACTGCCAAATGACATAAAAGTAAATGCAGATCTTAATGAAATTCTGACCTGGATTACTTTGATTAGGGACTTGTAGCACCAAGCCAATTAACACCATCTAATATCAACTGTAAGACAAATCTAAGTAACCTAAACTAATTAAACTACTTCCCCAATCAAGTGCACTTGTTTTGTGTAATAGATAAAAAAAAAAACCTTATGTATACAAAAACCTCTGACTGGCAATGTATATGAACATTTGAGACCATTTTCTAGACCATTTACAGTCTTCAGGGACAGGAACACCGGATAAGTATGTAGCAGCTTAAATTAATGGATAAATAGGTTTCAGCACTAATCTTTTATGAGATGGCTGAAACTGAAGCAGATAACGGAATAAGATTTCCCGTACGTACACTTCTACCAGTAATCTCTCATCACTATACCATGAGCATTCGCTGTCATTGCAGAGCACTTTGTTAAAACCATAGGCCACATCATCGCGAGTTGAACTCAGGTTAGTCTTTTGACAGGCTTGCACAACTCTCACCCAAGTTCATGAGGGAAATGTGTTTACACTTGAAGATGCAGAGACGCGTTGCATAAACGCTCAGCGATGAAGCAACCTTTAACTTTCACCACACTATGGTGAACCATCAGTTCTCTCTTAGTGCCTTGACAATAAATCAAACTAAATCATGCAGATCTGGCCATAGCTTGCATAGCTCGCCGATATGTGGATCAAGTGACTGTTTTTCCTTTTTCTTCAGAAGACACTGTATGGTTTCCAGACATTTGCAGTGAAGTTGTAACATCCAGACAATTACATAAGAGTGCTAAAGTTTGGAAAAGGAATGTGGGTTCATCAATTCAAGTCTAAAAAGTAAATTTTACAGACAAGGAAGTTTTTTTTTTTCTGTAAAGGTATGAGTCATGATGATGCCAGGAAAGAAAAAGAAAACAAACATGATTCAGCTATTAATGTCACTACCCATATTCAGAGAAGCAAAAACCTCCACAGAAATCTTTTATGTACAGAGGAGTCTTTTAGCCACACATACAAAGATATCTAACAAGTTCCAGCGAGTGAACTTGTGTCCTTACGCAACGCTGTGTAAGCAACAGGTTTTTCTTAACATGGCAGAGATTTTGCAAGAGATTCGAGGAAAGCCTTGCATCACAACTCAGTCGTAGTCAGCGTGAAAAATGGCCCCATCCTAGTTACAGCATGTATCTGGAAAGTTAAAAAAAAAAAAAAAAAAAGCTTGCTGTCTCGACATGTTTGTGAAAGCATGATATACCGTCAGGGCGGTTAACCTGGAGCTTTGCCCTGAGCTGTTTGGAAATTGTCTGCATGGCCCCAGTCAGCGAGACGATTATAACATATTGCATTCCCAGAACTGACCAAACGCAGCCAAGAAAAAAAAGGAGCGTGCCACCACTGAGCATGTCAGCTGTGCGCTTCTGCCACTTCTGAGTAAAGACAGCTCCTGGAACTGAACGTAATCAGCATAGACTTTAACCTGCTCATGCTCTGTGCTTATGCATGCAGCATGGAGTTCATTAATGCCGCATATCTTTCCCCAATAGATTTTTTTTGTGAATCTTAGGGCTTTCTAAGAACTCACAGGGTGTCTCAAACAAGTGGAAAGGTCGTCCACACTCTCACATATGCAGAAGAAGCAGGAAGGAAAGCAAGTTGTCAGGAAATGGAACAGACTCCTATGGAGGTGTTTCGGCACCTTGTTTAAAGAATCAAAAGGCTCTAGTCTGAACAGAACATATATGACAGCTCTGCATTCCCCTTTACAAGCAGGTGATGTCATCATGTGCTTCGCTTGAGCTCTCCCATACAAACAGGGCTCAGATTACAAAACACCTGGATTTCACTTCACTTACTCATTATGCAAGACGCTTATCCCATAGGCAATTTATAGAGCTCTGAAACAGATGACATAGATTTTATGTCTTCTGTCGGTTTACTGATGTACTATATCTTATCTGCCTATTTCTAGGCAACTTACTCCATTTTTTATGACTTCTGAGTGATAAAATGACATGTGACTTTCTTTATGACAATCTAGAGTAAAGTTACAACAACAAAAAAACAACAATAATTACAACTATTTACATTTTAGTTTTTATCCCTACAGGCATTCTCCAGGACTCGAATTGTGAACAAGTAATTCTGGCAGCATAAGGGAATCATTTTTCACACATGAACTTGACGCCATATTGTGTGCTGTAGTCAAAGCTAAAGGTGACTGAATGAAATATTAGAATATGCAAATTTTTTTTGTGTATTTGCACACAAGGAAAATACAAGGCATTAAAAAATATCAAAACAAGCAATAAAAGACTCTTAAACACAAACTATTCTGTATGAACAGCTCCTATATTAGGTATGCAGAGCATGTCAGTTGTGTGAATGATGTAACTGATCTTCGTGGTCTCGGGTGTATCAGCTCCTCGAAGCGCATTAAACGTGATGAAAGCTGCCGTGATGGATGACTGCTTACCACAGATGTTAAGATGATTTGGGGAAAATGGTCGACCGTTCCTTAAAGTAATGTTCCGTGGCTGTATCGTACCATTTTTTTATGGGAGAATATAAAATACTTTATGCCACATTAAACTGTTTGCAATGTCGGAGTTCATTTAAGGCTTTCTCCAACTACTTATTACACAAATACCAATTTATGCAGAAATGTCAAGTTTTTTTTTGCAGTGTCACATGAATTTGGCCCACTTTTTAACAGGATGCCATCGCCATCTACCACAGGAATCTATTTTTGGGCTTCTTTCGACCAGTACTTTGCTATATTTTGACCCATTTCCTTTTTTTTTACTCCCTTTTCTCGGTCGGGTAACAAAGCTATTTGCATCATTCTGTCAATCTATCCAAATTATTAATAACATTTTCTTAATCGTCAGCTCTTTTTGATCAATGAGATGCGCCAAATTTTGGTTGGAACTTTTGATGGACAGGCTACTGTTTTTTTTTTTTTTTTTTTTTTTTAATATGGATGTGTCCTTTTTCATTCATTAAACAATAATAATATTAATAAATTAAATATACTAAAATAGGACATGAAGGTCCAGTAATCCCGTAATCCTTCACTTATGCAGAAATTTTTTTTTTTTTTTTTGAAGTGTGAAATTTCCACAGTGGAAGCAACAGGTTACCTTGGTAATGTAAGCACCTTCAGTTTCCAGTTGCTGCTACTTTTCACACTTAAAAATAACATATTGAGTGTATATTGCAAAAGCATGTACAATTGAAACAAATATAATTAGGGATCAAATCAAGACGAATTCTGTCAGTACTAAAGAGATTAATACTATGCAGATTAACAGCCTATGCAATATTAATGAATTACTGATTACACTATATGTAGAGTACTTACTAGCAATAATAATAATATTCATAATAACAACAACAATGTTGTCCTTGATGGCAATGCACGGAGGGAGTGATATCTGCGTTGGTGACATCACACAGTATTCTGAAGGAATTTTTGTCAATTTACGTTTAACCAGCATGGAGCAGGGCAAACTGTTTAAAGTACACTGTGGAACAGAATGCAGGGACATTGGCTAGACTTTTCCTTAGCAGGGCTGCATTCAATATCAACATGTACAACAATTGAGCGATCTGTTTTATGTCCACATTAATTCCAGGACAGAATTAAAGACATTGAGTGTTAAATTAATGACCAAAAAAAAGGCTCAAAAACTACAAATAGAAAAGGTATTACAGATACAGCCAAACAATTTTTTTTTTTTTTTAATTTAAGAATGCTTATAAAACTTTTTTCTATATTCTCGAAGATACTACTCCAAAATACTTTCCTCTGGCTAAGCTGTGAGTAATCAATGAGACTAACAGTAGTCCTGCTTGTACTGCTCAGGATGGACTATATTGGCACCCAGAGCTAAACCATTCAGATCATTATAAGATATTATACCTGAAGTTTATTTAGATATCCAGTGTGGCTGCCAGCCAAAAACGTTATCTATTATTATCCTTCACCCATCAAACTCAGACTAAATTTAAGACGAGATCTTAACAGCTAAGTATCGCCTTAATTGAAACGTTGTGTGGTAAAATCTCAGGTCTCACATTCCCTCAGGCTTAAAATAACAGCTGGTATTGTGTTCAGTACTAGGACATCCGTTTAGACGAGCTACTTGAAGAGGTTTTTGTGTTTTTGAGCCACTGCTGTAACCCTGTTCAAGATCTAGGCCAGGCGAACAGTGATGTGGGGAAAAAACAAGGAAGTAGGCCAGTGGATCGTAGGCATATTTCTGTCACAAATCCAGGTGCATACAAGAAATGTTTTTTTTCCCCCGAAATTATGTGGAACAGCTTGATTCAATCGTTTAAAAGTTAACTAATGTGTCCTTGTAATCTAACAATATGTTAGCTTAGCTTGACAAAACAGGAAGGAATGTGTTTGGCCACTGAACCAAAAAAATTAAAGACAGCGATTGCAGTTTTCCTTAGAACAGTTAGTCAAGTTGTGCATGAGATTAGGCGTGTGCTTACACTCTTGAGCAACTACAGGTCCGAACAACAATCTCGTGTTCATAACAAGTTTTGATTTCTGATCAAGATAAAATTGTATCTCTGATTTTATTTCATTTTCTTTGGGCCACCCCCCGGGGTCGAGGGTTCGAATCCCGTCCTCGGGTGTGTGTGTGTGTGTGTGTGTGTGTGTGTGTGTGTGTGTGTGTGTGTGTGTGTGTGTGTGGGGAGTTCTTCCCGTGCGTGGTGGGTGTGTGTGGAGTTCTTCCCGTGCGTGGTTTCCTTCGAGTATTAAAGACGTGCAGATTAGGGTGATCAGCATTTCTGAATTGCCCGCAGTGCGCGAGTTCATGCATTTTTATGCCCTGTGATGGATTGGCACTCCATCCAGGGTGCATCTTACTTTGTCCCCTGGCATAGGCTCCAAGCCTCGCATGAACCTGTACAGGATGTGTGCTATTAAGAAAAAGTGTGCCCAATGGCACCAAGTCACGCACAAGCTTCACTAGAGAGTCTGGTAAATTTTATTCAGCATAAATATCCCATACAACATTCTTGAACAAGACAGGATTGACCAAACTTGCTCATACCCTGGAAAATGTAACACTGGAATCAATTGCATGAAACTACATATGCACTGAGGTACAAAGATCCAACTGCCAATTCAAGATCCTGAAGCCTGTGCCCAGAAAAGCATACCAAAAATAGGGGATACACAACGTCTACTACTCGCTTTAATGGGAAGTTATCATGAAACTTCATTAAATAAAACAAAAATCCAGAACATCCCAAAATACATATTCGCAAAACACACTCACTGACTGATTGTAGGTAAATCTTACTTGGATGAGAGATGTTCAAAAAGAAAGAGAAAAATTCAATTAAGATAAATGCCCTGAGATCTCCACAGTACGTCAAGACTTCCGCCCCAGCAGTTTCAGTCTAACCGAGAATTAAAAATAACATCATCTCAGAAACTAGAGCTGTTTCATTTCCACGAATCTGGATAAACTTGCAGAAGTGTGACCACGAAATATGTCAAGCGTAATAAAGGAGCATTTCAATTTCTCTCCTAGTCGCACGAATAACAAGGAATTCATTCAGATGACAGAGCGTGGGTTTGCAAATAGAGGTTTTGCACATTCTTATACAATATCAGATTTGACAGAGAGCCTTTGATTGTATTGCTGATTAACGCAGCTATCTGTTCAGCTATCGTCCACACAGGAAGAATGATGAAATGCATTCATATTCGCAGTTTCGCATATGTTTTTATCAGCTCTGGCAAACCCAGAAGCTGCAGATTATTCCTTAGAAGTGTCTGAGTCAGTTCATTGAAAGCAATAGGTAACAGAAATGCTATTTCAAAATCCTCTTGATGGATAACTACCAGGAACCCACTTTCTCCCAGGCAGAGAGCAGCTTTGCTTACAATTTATTTTCTTTAAAAGATACTTTATTTGTTCTATTGTTTATCCAGACATGGATTATACTTCACCAAATATATTGATAAAACCTTACATCTATTTTGTCTTATAGTATTTTGGTTAGCAAATTCAAGGTCAGGGTAAGAGGAAGTGGGTGAGAGGTGAAGGGGGAAAAAAAATAACAGCACAACACCCAACCAATGCCAACAAGGAGAAAGAACATGACGTACCTAGTAATCGTTTAATATTAACGACTATAAAACCTTATTTACTACTAGTTTAGGCCACAATTTTTTTTTTTATTCTAAAAAGTTACAGTCACTAGTTACAGTCAAACCTCCAATCCATTACTCTTAGGTTTACTTTAGATGTTATTCTAGCTATTTTTAAAATGTATACACAATTTTTTAATAAAAATCCTAGAGTCTAGAGTCAACTTTAAACCGGGCTAAATGTAGCTGACCTAAACGACTAGCTCTTCAGCGCTTTTACACTTTTTATTTTAAAGATACAAAACCACATCAAACCACACAGAAAACGCTCACGTCTCCACTATGCTTTCTTGCACAAAATGCTCCATAATTAATGACATCCTTCACAATCTAAAATGAGCAAAAACATGAAACAGAATAACAAAAGCTTTCCATTTCAACAATAGGGGAAACTATTTATCTCTGGTATAACAAAAACAAATTCATTAGAATTTCCTTTAAAAAAAAAAAGCACACACACGCACACACACATACAATACTCTTAAAAGTGCCTTTAGACAGATGACTGCACTACTAAGCAATTTACGGAAGTGCTTTAAAGTCTCTATCAATAGATATATTCTGATAATGTTTCAAGGTCACAGATTAAAAGTATTATTAGTCTAAAAAAAACTGTGTTGGGGAGATAATACAGAGCAAGTCCATTCCTGAATATCTACCGTCATATCTAAAAAATAATTATTGCAGAATCACAGAAATATGATCAATGAACAGATTTTTTTTACTTAATCCTTTGAAGTCAAGGACAATAGATACTTTAGCTACTGGAAATATATACTTAAAATCAGGCTAAGACTTTATGCTCACAGTATTTGTTTTATTTTGAGATTATATTCAGCCATAATATTACAATGCAAAACATTAAGCCCAATATTGTGTAGGTTCCACTTGTACCCCCAAGGCAGGTCAGGCCCTCTGAGCATGACTACACAAGGCCTGCACTGGGATGTTAGTGGAGGATCCTTCGGGTGCTGTGGGTTGCAGGACCACCGTGGACCGGTATTGTTTGTCCGATGCATTTCATATAGGTAATTTGGAGGCCATACCAGCAACCTTGAACTTTCTATCCCCCATCCATACTATGGAAAAAAACAACATTTTTTCCTTCTAGCAAACAAGGGACATATTCTTCGTTCTTTGCATACTAAACTCAGGTTCTGTTATATAAATACTTTTAACAAAATTACGGCGTATAACAAAACATTTCTAAAGTCTGTTACAAATTTGCTCTGAATTGGACATTTTGGTTTCACAACACAGAGCTAAGGATGGTGAAGGAGGGGTAAAAAAGTTTTAGAAATGGATGGTTCAGATTTACCTTGGTAACAACATGCTATATGGGATTATTAAAAACAAACCTCACAAAAATGCAACTTTGAAGTTTGTCATCCAGAAGTTAATCTAGTAATCATGATGTGGTCAGGTGAGACCAAAATCGCATATTAATGACAAAAAGAATTGTATTTACAAAGAAAGGTACATGACATTTTAGTCCGATAGCTGGCTATCTCTGCCAGGAGGTTAATAGTTGGCCACAGAAAGCTTTCAACATGATAATTTACAAATAAAATCAATGCTTTGCATTGACCTTGGATTTGAACTCTGATTTGAAGTCCGATTTGAAGATGGAAGTGGACAACTCTGTATGGTGGAATGGTATCGAGCTCGCCCCATCATCCGGAGTCTGCAAGTTTGAAGTCTGTGATGCTGATTGGGGTGATGAGAAAGCTGATTGGCTGAGCTCTCTCAGAAAGGAGGGATGGGAGGCACTCTCTCATCACTGTGAGCTTATGCACACAGAATAGCACTGTCCCCCGAGTGTTTTCCAACAGTGCGAGCAGTTGAAAAAGATACAGTCGGCCGGCTTCACATGACTCAGAGGAAACACGTGATGGTCTTCATCCGTGATGGTCTTAGTTTGCAGTTGTAGCCTTGATGGGAAGTGTTCTAAAGACGAGCAATAATTGACTACGAGTAAATTTGGGAAAAAATTGGGGGAAAAAAATCCAAAAAAAAAAAAAAAAGTGCCTCGTTCCATAAACGGAACAGGAGACTCACTTTTATTTCACAACAGTCAATACACAATATTCCATACAGGATGTATTATTCTTTTTAAAGATGGTAATTACTCATCCTTTGCCAATAATTCTAGAGCTATACATGCCTCATGTGCTTGCACAAACCCATGTGCCTGAGACATGCTAGCAGATGATGGCCAAGCCCAGGGTCTGAACCTAGTCTCATCATGCCAACCATACTTAGAAAGAATGCCAAGTTACTGGAAAAAAGGCTACTGGCAAAAGCTGCAATGACACCATGATAAAGTCATGTGTGCACTTAAGCTAACAGATATGCCCTTACTAGACGTGTTACACCACCCCAGACTATGGAAAGATTACAACAAGCTGCTCAGTCATAAGTGCACTTAGGAAGGTTATAATAAATTCCTTCTACTGGTGATCTCATCTATTGCTTGGCATGATACTGGACTGTTTGTTAAAAACTTGCCGGTATAGTTTAAACAAAAAAAAGGATGTTTCAACACAAAATACGTCTTTTTGCGCAAGAAAGACACAGTGGTTTCAGTTTGCTCACCACAGTGTGCGCAATTTTCCAAAAAGAACTAACCCCCACTTATTTAGTTCTGGGGCCTTCCTTTGCGTCGCTGCACAGAGTGTCTCTTTGAAGCGGCAGGTGGAACATATTTAAGGAGAAACTTAATCATTCTTTCCTAAATAAACCTCATGTCTCTGCTGCATTCAAACCTCTGTCAGAGCTGCCACTGGTATTATTTTAATAGTGTTCTGACAAAAACAAAAAACAAAAAAAAAAGGAGCCTGAAAACTTGCAATGCATATTCAGGTGACAAAAAACAGTTGGCCAAAATAATATATTCTTTATTTTAAGGATGTAAAAAAATAAGGAATAGCTTTGAGAATGCACAGTCCATTCTCAAAGGTATCTTGTGTCAGCAGACAAAACAGCACATGATCATGAGTCAGCTTGAACCTTCAAAACCTTTTTTGCATCTCTTCACGGTGAATTCCACCACCTCATCCAAGAGTTTAAACTTTACTGGCTGTAGTAATTATGTTTGCATCTGAAACAGCACTGGAAATGCACTGCTAGCGCCCAAACGCCAGCCACTGGATGCAGTGCCGGTCCCAAGTCTGGATAAAATGGGTGGATTGCGTCAGGAAGGGCATCTGGCGTAAAAATCTGTGCCAAGCTTTTATGTGCGGACCGGAAGGTCATCCCGAAAGACCAGCAACAATCCTGTTGTTAAAAACTGTTTCATTTGCACAGTAATTCATACATAAAATGTGTGTATTAAGCAGGAGCAGCTTTTTTTTTTTGCACTAGTTCTCTAATGGTTGATAGTAGGGTTCTTGCAGTAAAAAGAGTGGCTAAACTATGATTTATGTGATGTAAGGAAAGAAGGACCACAACATACTGGTAAAATAAAATATTAGGAATATTTCTATTTCGATTCATGGCAAAAAAAAAAAAAAAAACATGATTCGAAGCAGAAATTGTTAAACAATGGCATGAAAGAAATAGCTAGGAAAAAGATAGCTGAAGTCCTCAGATTATAAAACAATGAAAGAAGATCGAAAAGATTTTTCAGCGACCTTTTAAAGAACTGAACAATCTATTTTCAATTCAGCTTCATTGAGGAAAAAAATCTGAATCAAAAAAACTATGAATCACATCACTACCTGGCTACCTAGAAAATAAAAGAATATTAACAAGACAGTTTTATGTTGTTTTTTTAAACACTTTGTTTTTAAGCTCTTTAAATGTTCTATACTTTTTTCCTAACCTGCCAGAATGTCTTACCAGCAGCTAAATTTTTATAATTATATCAGTCCACGCTTGTTTCCCAATATCTCCTACCTGTAGTTTTACATGGTGGTAGCACTGCAAATACTGGTAGCACTTTGTGACATGTTTTTTTACATTCTACTTGTTGTCGTTATTAACTTTGGTAGCATGTTCTGACAAGTGGATTTAACTTCATTCATTAATTAGCCAGTCGACTGGTAAATTAACCAAGCAAATAAATATACAATAAAACACAAAACGATTAATATAAATCTCAATACTAACATGAACCCACAAGTAACTGGGAGTAGTAGCATGGATTTATGGGCGAGGAGTTAAAGCAGCGAAACATGATGTATTTTTAGCATGTGCATGGATGAAAAAGGTGGGTAGGAGAGACTGATGGGTAGGACGAATTTATAGAACATCGGCAGGAGGAGGCTTGTCATTTCTACACTTCAAAAATTGTCCATGTTTAACTTTAACTGATCAACTGGCTGACATAAGCGACAATGTGATTGGTTACAGTAGACGGTGGAGGTAACATGCACACAGATAAAGCAGCGCAACATAGAATACATACGCAACAGTTTGATCTGGCAAAACAATATAAATAACAGGAGTTTTTGGGAGGTCATTCTAGCAATAACTTTAGCTAATTTTAAAGCTGCATTAATGCTAGTAAATCGCTAGTCATAAAGATGTCCAAAAAAAAAAAAAAAAAAAAAAAGGACATTTGTAAAGCCAAAGAATCTTTGGCAGAGAGAAGTTATTCAATCCAGAAATGTTATAAGGATAATCATATACAACTAATCAATGACCCAAAGTATTCTTAGCTCTTACGCGTTTGCTACTTGTGGTATCTGGGCGAAAAGAATCATTATGTTCAGAATGGTTACTCATCATGGATTTGTACTGTACTGTTCATCTGTACTATAAAATTGAGTTAATAAGAGATTTCAGCCATTGTTTTTCTGATGTCTAGTGGAAAAGTGCTATCAAATTTCCGCATGTTTTTTCCAAGCTTTTCTGAAAAATAACCTAAAAAAAAAGAAAAAGTTATTTTCACAGAATGAAACCACAAGGCATCAGGGCACATTTTTCCCAAAAACGTCATTCGGGATCAGTGACTCTAAGCGCACACGCGCGCACACACACATACACACACACACACACACCTAAAACGCTGATAACTGTCCTCCAATGATGTCAAGATTGCATTAGCAGGAAGTGAGCAATGTAATTCTTTGTCCTTGCTAGTAAAAACAAATGACTGAAATATCTTATTAACTCAACTTTAAAGATCACTCAACTGTGTCTAAATGGAACTTTCCTAAGACTTTCCTGCTGAGAGAACAATGCAGCGGTAACCGAGTAGGTGGCAAAAAAGGCCTAGAGCTGGTGTAAGACAAGGCACTGGGTTATTAACTCCTGTGTGATGAGGTCAAGAGGAATACAGTAATAAAAGAAACAGGAGAAGGACAGAAAGAAGAAGGGGAATGAAAGTGTCTGGAGAGAGAGACTTGGCAGTTTTCTCTTTCAGATGGATTGTGCTTAATAACAGGTCAGCGAGCAAATTCATTCCAGGGCACTAGGCTGCTCATCCGCCAAAGAAAAAATGTTTTCTGGTAATATCTCGGCCTCGCTCTATTTCCAGAGCATGTTGAATAAGACGCAAACAGCTGGCACTATGTCAAGTCCCCGGTGACCCAGTTAAAACCAGGAAAGAACCTGTGGTGCAACGGGCAGCCTCTCTGGCTTTGCTTGGGCTCATGAACTAAAAATGGACAGCAATATTTCAGAGTGTCTAGTGCAACCAATAGCAACTAGATCTATGTTCTGATGTTTATTCACTGAGAGAGTTTATAAGATTATAAGTTTAGCTCTGACAGAATTAGCTGTCTCATGGCAACAGACACAGACTAATAAAAAAATCTGAGGGAGACTTGAAACATGATCACCCTATCATTGGGAGATTGCAAGCTTGAATTTTAAAAAAACCAGTGGCCAAGTCTCCAGGAAAGCAAATCGAGCTGGTTTTCTGGGTGGCAGGGATATTATTACTCATTCCCATGTCAATTCCAGCAATATAAACCAATTAATGACATCTATGGACTTATGTATGCGGAAGAGCACAGTTGTCTGTGTGTGTTGAACTGCCCTATACCGCCCTGCATGAGCAGTGGTTTAAAAAGATAAAACTGGCTTCACATGTCTTGGAGGTGCTAGCCTTCACCCTTCCTGGTTGGGAACTATTGTATGACAGGAGAGAGCTACTTGGTGGGTGGGAACTGGCAAAATGACCAAGCTGTGAGAAAAACAGAGTAAAAAATAGCTCACTGGCTCCCTGAGTCTAATATGCTCACCTCTGATCACGAACTGTTGGTAGCGTTTGAAAGACAAAGCTCACATGCATGGTTCGGGTTGCTGGGGCTTCGTGACAGCATGAGGATCTTGTCAATCCAGGAAAGCATTAGTAAATTTTGTTCCTATAATACGTGAGAGAAAATCTTAGATGTTATGGATTTTACTAGGATGCCCCTGAGCGGCTCATGCTAGACCTACATCAGGCAGGGGGCAACCTAAGACCTGCTGGAGGACTTATCTCTCACAACTTCTGGGAATTCCCTAGATGGAGCTGGCCAAGGAGAATTGTCTGGGCTACAAACATAACGCCCACTATGCAAAGGTGAAGGAAAATAAATAAATGAATGAAAAGAAAAGAAAAGAAAAATCCCTACGAGAAAAAAACCCGGAAGTCTCTATGATTCATTTCTTCAGTGCTTCCAAGACATGTTTTTCCCCAGATGAACAGCTAACATGTTATATCAACCTGTTCTTATAAAATGCTATAATACACAACATAATGGTGCCACTTAATATAAATTCCTTACGGAGGTGGTCAGCAGGGTGCAAGTTGCAAGGAGGAGGAGCTGAAATGTCACAAGCCTGATCCTCCAGGCAAAATAGGAAAGGAAAAACAAAGGGCACCTGGATATACATTTGAGACGGCACCCAAGTCAATGGACCAAGCACTGCCATAAGTCTTATTAAAACATGACACCTTTCCTGACATTAACAGCATCGTTTACAAAACCGCAGCCTCTGAGGTTCACTTGCCTTTTAACTCTAATAAAACACAAGGCAGAGGCTCGCATTCAACCTAAACCTATTAAAAGTCTCATAGTGCTGAATGTCATCTCCATGTGATCGTGTTACAAAAATGTGTTCCCAGTGACCCCAATGAAAAAAAAGGAGTAAATCACACCTCATAGTTATGACTGCTCAACATGTGGATGTGAAACATTCCAGTTTCCTTTGTCCTCATTTTTCAGGTCTTGATGCCAGAAACAGCTAGCACTCTGTTTGGCGGCTTGTTATATATTTATTTTTAGGATGCAGTGACAGAACCAGTAATCCTGCTTTATTAAAAATTCCTTAAATAATGCTTAGCAGTGGACAAGGATTGACCCATTCCCTCCAAACCCACAATTCATAAACATGACCTCATGGGACCGTTGTTTGGTTTGCTGCTGTAAACTGCTGATTGTTCAGCAAACAGTGGCAGGCAGATTGCATCAATTCTTCATTAACATACAAAGACAAACAGTGGAGCAAAGATCATCAATGTGACAGGAGGTCTCTGCAGTCTAATGTGATTCACATGGGGATGGGACTCACCAGTCCCCTCCTGTTACAATATTATCCCAGTTCTTAAGTGTCTATTCAAATAAAATCACGTTGCTCCAGGTATAACGATTTTATAAATATTCAGATTCGATATTACATTTTCCCCCAATTTTAAACTTAAAAAAAGTTAATGATTAATTAAAAGTAGCCTATTCCTTATAACATAAAATCTCACTCAAAAATAAAGCACAGCATTTAAAGGATACAAACAAACTTCAAATACAGGCGTTTAACATTTAACTGAGCAATATGTAACGGTCATCCACCATAATTATTATTTCTAAATAAACTTAGCAAATAGTCACTGCTTCCACGCAGGATGAAAATGTGTAAATAGTTCAGAGTGCACTACCTGTAGGATTACAAAGAAACAGAAAAGCTTTACCTAAGTATTTCAATAATAAGTATTTCAAATATACTTATTTACAGGCATAATTTGTATTTGTATATGACAAGGTATTTGTATACATCATTTGTATCATAATTTGTAATATGATACAATACATTTAATATGAATAAAACGCTAACCACTACACTATACAAACCACCACATAAGCACTACACTAGCTACGCCTGTCTCAGCAGGAACTCTAAAGTTGGATGAACGGTGCAAGGTGGTTATAACGATGTTGCGATGACTCCCTCCCATAGAGACAATGTTGTTTCTGAAATTTTTATTGAGATAATGTTAAATTAATGACACAAACACACCGTTGAAAATACAACTTCTAAACAACAACAGAACTTTTACACAGCATTTTAAATTCCGATGAGAGCTTGGGAAGCGGACACCGCTTCCCGCATCCGTCATGCACCTCTTAGTGTTGCAGTGTAAACCCCTCTATTTAATTCTCTTTAGAAAATATAACGATGATGTGCCGCTTATCTCCCAAATTACTGTAATATGGTGTTTGCGCAGTGTCCAAACTGCATCACGTCTGCTTTAATAGACCAAACCGTTAAGGACTTTTTTCCCACCCTTTTGGCTGATTTTCAGTTAAAATATTCCTGGAAAATGTCTGTTGTTCTGTATTTTTTTGGGTGGATCATTGTTATGTACATTCATTAACTAGCATTAAAAGCATGTTTGCAGTAGACCAATGGTAAGCACACAGCGCTCCCAATGCAATGACTGGAGATCAGGCCTCGATCAGGCCTCGATTCAGTTTGGTATGAATATTGTTTTTGCAAAATTGTGAAATTAGAGCCATTCGTTTAACGTTATACCATCTTCATGCAAGAAACGTCATTTAAATGCCATTTTATCAAAGTTGTTCTAATTATCACAAATAACCTAATACCAACATTGTTTCAATGTCTCAGAAAGTTACCCAAAATATCATCAAATTATCATTTTTACATTAAAAAAAAAAACATTTCTGCTGGGGTACATCTTCTAATCAGCAACCATGTGGCATCCACACAATGCAATAAAAAATATGCAAATACAGGATAAATATTCCATAATTCAGGGGGGAACAATGTGATCTCTGTGACTTTGACCATGGCATTGTTGTCAGTGTCTGCTTTAACCATTTAAGAAACTTATTATTAACTGAGATTTCCATGGACATGTGTATAGAGTTTACACAGAATGGTGACAGAAAAGGTCTTTGTTAAAGAAAGAGGTCAGCACAGAGCGCTGACCTCAACCCCACTCAACATTTTAATTGGAGCACTGACTACATGGCAGGCCGTCTCGCACAATATACATTACCAGTCAAACGTTTGGACACACCTTCTTGTTCTTTTTTCCTTTCATTTTTATTGTGTACTAATAGTGAAGATTTTATGAAATTATGACAGAACAAATATAAAATTATGTATTCAACAAAAAACATGTTAAATAACCAAAATTTGAAGACCAATTCTTCAAAGTAGCCAGCTTTTGCTTTGACGACAGCTTTGCACATTTTGGTGTTCTCTCAGTCAACCTCATGACGTATTCACCTTCTAATCTTGAAGGAGTTCCCAGAGGTGTTGAGTGCTTGTTGTCTGATATTCCCTAACTGTCCAGTCCAACTCATCCCAAACCATCTCAACTAGGTTTAGATCAGGTTATTTTGAGGCCAGGTCATTTGATGCAGCACTCCATCACTCTCTTTCTTGAACAAATAGCCCTTACATAACCTAGAGGTGTGTTTGGGGTCATTGTACTGTTGGAAAACAAATGACAGTCGCACGAAGTGGAACACAGGTGGGATGGCATTTCGATTCAAAATGCTGTGGTAGCTGTGCTGGGTAAATGTGTCCTCAATGTGGACTAAGTCGGCAACAGTGTCACCAGCAAAGCACCCCCACACCACCATACCGCTTCACAGCAAGAACCTTCACACACATTCAGGAATCATTAGTTTACCTTCTCTACGTCTAACAAAGACACAGCAGTTAAAACCAAAAATATCAAATTTGGACTTATTAAACAAAAGAAGGAGAAGAAAAAGAAAAAACACTGAAAAAGGTGGTGTGTCCAAACTTTTGACTTTTAATGTATTCCAGCACATATGTTCACACTAATGTTCTTGTAGTCAAATGAACTACATTGCAAAATGTAGTAGAAAGCCTTCCGAATTATTGAAGGCTACTTTAACAGCAAACGAGTCTAAACATGGAAAAGTTGAGGACAGTGCATAACAAGTATATATACGTGTTAGTCATCAGGTGTCCACATACTTTTGGCCATATAGTGCAACTCAAATAACCAGTTTTTATAACCACTGCGTGTACAAAATCAGCTTTTAGAAAGTACATGTTGAACCTTGAGTGGGCTACAACAGCTGAAAACAACATCACGTTCAACTCCTGTCAGCTAAGAACAAGAGGGTACGGGCTCAACAACCCTTGACCTGTATGATTTTATGCATATTAGGTTTAGAGCATATTCATATATCACGTTCTCCAATAAAAAAAATAATAATTTGATGCATAATAGCTCATAAAAGCACAAATACTATAGAGGATCGCATTAATATGATACTGTTGTGATTGACTGCATCCATTTGTTAAGATAAAAAAAAAAATCGAAACACATGAACTGAGACTTACCTGCCCCTGGAATGATGGCTAGTTTTGTTTCAACCAGACCCATTTTGGCAGACGTAGCTACATAGAAAGTGAAAGAGTAAAAATATTTTTTCATAAATATTCATTCTTATATTTTCAGCACCTCCTACATTCCAAAACTGGCCTCTCCAAAAGAGAATTACAAAGTCATACTATATTAGGTGAAATTCAATTCTATCCAAGGTGTTTCTAGAATAGCATCCCTCTGGTGGTAACAGGAATGAACCCTAATATAAATATATTTATAACACTAAAGAAATCAACATGTGCTTTAAGGAGCATCAATGATGAGTGTGAAAGCATATGGTGTGTCATTTCTGTTAAGTGGGATATGTGCTAAGACTTCACGAGCAGATTTCCAAGCCCAAACTTGGGTGTGTGAGATGAGAAAGCAAGACATCTGCTCACTGTCAGTGCAATATGTGGGTGTTAAAACTCTCTCTCTCTCTCTCTCTCTCTCTCCGTCTCTCTCTCTTTTTATCTCACACACAGAGAGTGGGTAAACCAAAATGGCATCTTTACTATCTGAGCTGTTTAGGATTCTAACCCACACACATTAAAAAGAAATCCCACATGAAATGTCTTGGTACGGAGTTGGGCCACCGAGAGCCACCAGGAACACCATTAGTGCACCGTGGCACAGATTCTACAAGTGTCTGCACCTGTGCTGATACAAAGAGGACCTTTCCTCAAGATATTCCCCTTAATGTTATTTTAAAAACTCCCATAAGCTACATCATATGATGTACATCTTTTTCATCACCATCAAACCGTTCATTGAGCTCTTGTGCCCTGAGAATGGGAACAGGGTCATCTAGCACACGACCACTCCCATTAGCAAAAATAAATGCCCTCTATAACATAACAGCCCCAGGGTTTTTTCTGTCTCTATAAAATATTCCTTAGTGTAATGTAGTCTGGATTTAACTTTGATGTCTCATGTGTGCAGAAATAAACTCGCAATCATCAACACTTTTATATTTAATAAACAGTCAGTGTACAATGTGTGTATTACCTGCTATTCTTATGTCACAGGCCAGAGCCATCTCAAGTCCTCCTCCCAGAGCTGCTCCATCAATAGCTGCAATAGTCGGCATGGGTAAATTACCTAAACGCATATGGAAGGAAACAGAGCATTAATTAATGTGTTAGAAATTTAATACTCCATAGTTTTTTTTTCTCAGTTGTTCTCTAATAATTCATACTACACAAATTGAATCCAGTATTAGTATACAATATTAAACTATCAAAAGGTCTAAGAAAAAAAATGACACTAATTCCAGATGGGACAAAAGATAGAATCAGCATGTTAAAACAGTCTGCATGCAATAGCAAGATGGAAACTTAAAAAAAAAAAATAATAATTAAAAAAAATAAAAATGCAAAATTCATTTTATGTAAAAAAAAAAAAAAAAAAAAACATTCACTTTTTTTTTTAGCTTATTTTTTTCTATTTTTGTATTGGCCAAGGATTAAACAAGCCAATTATGTCTGTTAAAGAAGCTATTGGGGCGACATATAAGTAGATCCAACCAAGTTCTTGCTCAGCTCTACTAAAATGGCACGTGTAGAGAAGGAATTCAATAAAGGAATTTTAAGGTATTTCAGCTGGTGCTTTAAAAAACACTTTCGAGACCCGTGTTAATGTGTTAAAGAAATAGTTAAATATGGGACCTTTAAGGGATTCAATTTCATTTAATGCAGGGTTCATCTTGAGATTATAAATTGCAGTTTTAGGATGTTCTGTTTTTCTGTTTGTTCGTGGCTGACGTTTTTTAATACTTCAAATGAACATGAACCACAATCTCATTTAAGATCTAGGAGCCTCTCAAACCCTGGCAACTTAATGATATCTAGTTGAAAATAAAAACATAAAATAAACCACAGTTTACTCAGTACGTTACAAATTGGATCACACTACAGTCCTATTGAATGCTTTATTTAGTTTGGTAATTTGTCTATATATTTTTTAATAATAATTTATAATATTTTTTAACATAACAGCAAGGGTTAAACTAATGTATGTGTTTAAATAAGTTGTATAATAACAGCTTACACAGGAACTTGAATTTATGAATTTTTTAAAACTCACTATAACTGTTGATATAGTGATGCTTTAGCTTTATATATTTTTTATATTAATTTTTTTACAGTCTCATGCAGCAACTCTTTTTGAAATCCATTATTGATGGTTTTTCTTTGCCACGACAAGTTACATGTTTTCCTTATTAACTTAAACAACTGTATAACTTTCATAATGTATGTGATAAAACAAAAAGTTTGCAGACATAACATAACATTAAACAAATATAACAATAAAAAACAAAAAGCTATGAGTAATTGCAAAACGTTGTATTGTTATATAATATAAACATATAATATAATCTTGCAGTAGTCTGTATCACACTGAGCCATCGCTGTTTACTGTACCTGCTTCCAAGGTAAAACATAAACTTTGCGTTTAGGGTTGTTCATCTCAAAAGCATACATAAATATAGTTCTCATGAACCCATGAACACATTTATGACTGTTGGCAGGTAAAGAAGAGCAACATCTGGTCCTCACTCTGGCAGATGGCTCATAGTGAACAGAATTAAGAGATGTGTTTCCAAGCCATTTCCTGAAGGGATAAATAAAATCTGAAGTGTCTGAGACATCTATCATTCATCATTTTATGATAATCTATCTAAGAAACAGTTTGTCTTAGTGAAGCAATGCATTGCACACTCCTTCACATTCACAGCGATGCACTTAAACATGATTCTACTTGACTTGGGCTTAGACTAATGGTAATGCAATACTGCTTTGAAGTTAAAATCAAGTCTTTATGAGAATGGGTTGATTAAGTTATTATGTGAAAGTTGTTGGAAAAGCAGTGCAGAACAAAACCAGACAAGGAAAGGGCACAAGGTTGATGAACATGCATTAAACTGGAGTTCTAACATAGTTTTTATGGAAACTGCCTTGTGTTTTATAGCCGTATTAACCACTTACAGTATGTCCCAGGACATGAATGTGTTCTTACCATATTGCCAAATATAAACTACTTTCACAATGAGCAAATTAAGAAATACATTTTTGGAGGATGAGTAAAAAATTACCTTGACTTTTTTTTTTTTTTTTTTAAGATTAAAACTTCTGTTGGCTGCACTCTCTTATCAGGGCTTTCCGTTCAAGGCTACGGTCTCCCCAGTCACTGCTGTGCAGGTGTGGACGTGTTACATCAGTTCATTTCAAACTGTAGCGTGAGCAAAAATGGATGCCCCATTTATGATTTGGAAGAAAAAAGAGCATTGTGGTCTGAGCGTCCGACCGGGTGCCAAAACAACTCATGGAAGAGCATAACCAGAAGCGTTTGGATATCTGCAAACTAATTTGGACAGATGCTCTAAGGAAGGTGAAAGTTTCTTAAAGAGATCATTAAGTATCATCATTGGTGATGATACATGGATTTATCACTAAAAGCAGCAGAGTATGGGACGGAAACATCCTCAATCGACCAAAAAAAAGTTTTAAAGTCAACCATCAGCTGGAAAATTGATGCTTACAAGTTTTCTGGGATTCTCAAGGGCCAGTATTGGAACATTATAAGGAAAAAGGTTCAACATTCAACCGTGCTCATTACAGTGGACATAAAGAGGATTGCTATCTGAGGGCGCTGTGATCTTGCATGACAATGCACGTTCGAACACTTCTGCCCACACTGTCGACACTCTGCAAAAACTTTGTCTTGAGGTGTAAAAGCATCCTCCCTATAGATCTGATCTTGAACCATCTGAATTTCACCTGTTTGCTTCCATGAAATGAAGGTAGACAGGTGAAGACAGCGGTGTATTTGTAGCTTAGCCTGAAACATTTTTAATGAGGGAATATGAAAGCTTGTTGACAGATGGACAAATGGAACTAAAAAGAAAGATTATGTAAAAAAAAAAATTATGTATACAACTTTTCTAAAAGTATAATAAAAAATTATAAATTCTACATCCAGAGTGTGTAATTTTTGTGTAATTAACTTACCATTGTCATAATAGACAATTCTGGGCTTACATAAGCGTGTCCAAATTTATGTGACAATAATTTCTATCAAGTCACATTTTTCATTAAAAAAAAAAAAAAAAAAAAAAAAACAGGTGCCTTTTTTATATCATCAAAATCTTGTGAAAAATATAATTAAAATATAATAAATATACAAAATCATGATACTTATAGAATCACAATACAAATTGGAATCTAGGTATCGTGATGATATTATACTGGATGGTCTCTGGTGATTTCCAAGGACTTAATGAATGAGCAACATAAATATATTTAAAAATGTTTAAATGTATTTTTATTATTTTTATTTAATGGTATTGAAATTGTTAACTGTCTTTATTTAAATACACGTTTCTGAAGGTTTCCTGTCTCCCCTGTCAGATCTTGATAATAGTCAAATAATAGTTAAATTGATGCTTTGGTATAACAAGAATAAAACACTTCAGGGTGGTAATAATAACTAAACTTTGCTCCATTCCACATCAGATCAGTCTGTTGTTTAGAATCACATAAGTGAGGATTTCACTCAGTGACAAGTTACATTTTATTGCACATATTTTTGTTGGTTATGTTTGCACACATTTTGAAAAATGAAAAACTGCTTTAAATTGTGCCTGGTACTTATTATAGATTAAGTGACAAAAGTAATCACCTTCAGTCTAACTTACCTAATTCTGTAATAAGTGCTCTTGCTTTAGAGACAAAAGGCCCAACTTCACTCTGATGCATTTTGGCTCTTTCTTTCAAGTCAGCACCTGTTTATGGAAACATGAAACCATTACTATTGGGGCTGTGACAATTATCACTTACATGTGCTAGCATTAAACAAAGCGCTGTAGTAAATTAATCCACACTGTCAAGCCCTAATCAGAGCTGACATCACATGTTTCATTCCCTGAGGAAAAACTAAGCTTGTAGTAGAACTAAACTGAAACTAAATTAAAATACCTGCACAGAAGACTTCGGGCACCATGCTGCACAAGATGACAGAGCGCACTTTATTGTTCTTTTTCACTGATTCAACAGCTTCAGACATCTAATAGAAATAATGAATCGATATGAAAAAAAGAAATCATCCACTGTTCAGCAGAAGTGACAGGTGATGCACACAGAACAATTTGAGTTAAATGAACTTGATACTTACCATCTTTATGAGATTTTTACTGATAGCATTTTTAGCTTTAGGTCGATTAAGGCCAAAGATGACAATCCCTAAAATGATAGATAACTTCAATGAGTGAGAATCATTTTGTATCACCATCAATCAAAGTTTTAATAATTTGTACACATAAAATCCTTTGTCGTTTGTTTTGTTCTGGAGTTTATTTAAACCAGGTTTAAATAAAGTTCAATAACTCATGAACTCAGTGTCTTTATTTTAATAATAGAATTATTATATAATATGCAGGAATAAATTTTCACTTTATGCATCCTGGTGCCGCACTGCATCTACAAAAGGAGAAAGAATTCCTGAGATATTATTTCAATGGATAAGTGGCATTAACTTCCTACAGGACATGGAACCATTTCTGATATCTCTGTTTGTTACAGAGTTGTACACAGCCTAACCCAAATGGGAAAACCTTAACGGTTGACAGACACAGTGAAAGAGTGTATTTTGTCCAAAATTATAGTCAGCCGTCTTGACTTAAAAAAAAAAATAAAAAAAATAAAAACTTTTTCTTTAAATAAAATAACATTTTCATGCATGTTCCCTGTAGCAGCTCAGTGGTGCAGTGGGTAGAGCTGTAACCTCACAGCTTCAGGGTTGGATCAGGAACATCTGTGTGGATTCAGTTCCCCACTATCAACCAAAAATAAATGTTAGCAATCTGTTTCCGCTATACCAGGTCACCAACAGTTGCATGTGTATGAGATGGAATGGGAGAGGATGTGGACAAACTGCAACAACGACAAGATTATAGGAATTACTTTAAGATGGACGAACTGAAACAGGTGGCTCAGTATGAAAACGGGAGAGTTGCCTCAGGAAGGGCATCTGGCGTAAAACTTGTATTGATTCGATAGCGCCCCTGACGGGAGCAGCCAAAACCTGACAACTTATAACAAGTCACCAAGTTGCAGGAGAGTGTGTAAGACCTTATGCAATATAATACAACACCGATACGATTATAGAAGTTACTTTGCACAACTGGGCATTGGTGGCTCAGTGGTAGTTTTCTTGACTGCCATGCGGTTCAGTTCACACGCAATGCCCGAACCCCAACCACTTGGTGCAGTGCCGGTTACAAGCCCGGATAAAATGTGAATGTTGCGTCAGGAAGGGTATCCGTCGTAAAACCCGTAAAAAGATGTTGACCGGATCAAATGGTCCTTGACAGGATCAGCTGGAACACTAACAACACCAGGTCACCAAGTTGTAAATGAGAGTGTATGACCTCATGCAATAGAATGAGACACCAACCGAGTTATAGGAGTGTTTTAAGATGGACGAATGGGCATTGGTGACTCCGTGGTCAGGATTTTTCGACCCGGGATTAATTCCCATCGTATGCCCACACCCCAGCCACTGGACGCAGTGCCGGTTACAAGCCCAGATAAAATGGGAGGGTTGCGTCAGGAAGGGCATCCGGCCGTGCCAAGTTGTTGTGCGGATCGGACGTGTCTGCTGTGGCGGGATCAGCCGAAAGACCAACAACATTAAGATGGATGAATAGACGAACTAATGAATGAATGAATGCATGAAGGATTCAAAAACTCAGCCTTGCAAAACTCGTCTTCTTTAGCATGCATTTTTTATATTATTGTCGTTATTGATTTATTCATTTACTTAGATATTAGCTTTAGCCTTCTAAGACCAACAACCCTAGAGGTCATCCCGGACTCTCCAGTGACCCATAAGGGGATGTGCAGTCATCACAGTGAGTGATTTCCCCCTATGACAGGGACTTGATCAGATCAGTGTGACACATCAGGATCTCACCCGACTTTCTCGCGTGCTTAAGTGTTCAAAAGCACAAAACTGCACCGCACCGGCTGTGTTTTGTTTTTGTTTTTCTCTAATAAATCCACGGACGTGTAAAATGCATCGCAGAAACAACACCGCGACTACGATAGCGATAGCCAGCGATAGTGTCTCTACCTGAGTCATCTCCGTCCAAATACCTAACGCTCAGGTCATTAGCGTCGGAGCTAAACCGCCGCAAGCCGCCTTGCGCCGCCCGGCACGCGCGTCCCCCACTTCCGGCTGCAGCGCGTTGCATAACATCTTGAAATCTGCAAATGTAGTCGCGAGTCGACGAGGTTTGGGGCCGAAGCGTCTGGAAAACCACTCTAGACCCGACGAGAAGCGCCATACCGCTTCACTGCAGTGTGCGCGTGTGTGTTTTGACTTTCAACTTTGAACTGGCGGTGACGCGCTTGCTGGTCACGTGACTCGCGTCCCAACGGCACTGTGGAGTTTCCCCCTCGACGCGTCCAAACCTGAGACCTACCCCAAGCACAGGCGGTGTGCTTAAAGCAGTGCACTGGGTAGGGTGTGAAAATGTTACATCCTGGCTGACATAGCGCACTTAAATAAGGAAGTAAGGAGGTATTTGGGATTCAAACTATTTTTGGATTTTTTTTTCTTGTCTTCTGTTCAATAATTGTATTTTTTTTTTGTTCAGTTAAATGCTGTAACCTAGTCTTTCACTCACTCACTCATTCATTTCCTATACTGCTTTATGCTGTGTAAGGGTTGTCTAGAGTCTATCACAAGAGACTTAGGGCCCGTGAGAGGTGCCAGTCTACCACAGGACACACACATAGACACACTCACATGCTCATTCACACACTACTGGTATTTTGGGAACGCCGATAATCCTAATCTGCATCTCTTTGGACTGCAGGAGGAAACCACTGTACCCGGAGAAAACCCACCAAGCAGGGGAGAACATGCAAACCCTATACACGAAGACCCGTGGCAGGAATCGAATCTAGTCCCTGGACCCTGACGAAAGTGCTAACCACTAAGCCACTGTGCTGCCCTTTAGTCTTTTCTAAGAAAATAAGTAACTTTCCTTGTTCACTGGGATAATACAGTATTCGTGACAGTGGTTCTTGACCCTGGAGTCTTTCTAGAGGACTACATATGCTTTAATTTAAAAAAGGCTGTTAATTAAGTGATAAGTTAAATCAGGCCTGCTGGGAGCTGAGGAAACACTAAAACGTACAGGGCATGGGGTTCTCCAGGACCAGGGTTGAGAATCTGTGCCCTAAAAGCTAATTAATGCCACAAGAAATATCCTTACGGCTCATTTGAAAAGGTAAATTACATTCATATTACCATGTTATAGATACTATTTTAAGTAAGTATGAATAGTGGACCCTTAAGGGATCCTCCCCAAAATATACACAGATCAGCCACAACATTACAATGCAACACATTATGCCCAGTATTGTGTATGTTCCCCCTTGTACCAGCTGGGCTACTCTGGCCCCTCAGAGCATGACTCCAGAAGACCTCTGATGTCTGGCACCAGGTCATTGGCAGCATACCCAGAGGTCTTGTAGAGTCATGCCCATTTGAAAAAGCTACACTACATTCATATTACCATGTAATAGACATTATTTTTTATACGTATAAATGGTGCTTCCTTGACAAGTATACACAGATCAGCCCTCTGATAAGGATGCAAAACAGTATGCCCAGTAATGCATAGGTTCGCCTTTCCCAGGCAGCTCTGGCCCCTCAGGGCATGACTCCACAAGACCTTTGGGAGTGTGCTGTAGTGTCTTGCACCAGGACATTGACAGTGGATCCTTTGAGTACTGTGGGTCGTAGGGTTCCATCGGATTGGGATCTGGGGAGTTTGGAAGTTGATTTGGTGGCACTGGGCTCTTTACCTTTCTATCAGAGCCGGGATTGATTGATTTTTTTTTAGCGAGTTGTGCTGCGTTAGCTTTTGTTATGTGGAGTGAATGTTATAGGTGATCAGTGTTTTACAATTTTTGTCCCATACACACGCAATACACACACATGACTACATATACGTGAAAAATGAAAGGTATGAAAACCCTGAATAAATGTGCAATTAACATTGCACCATTAACTATGACACATGTAAACATGATCAGTGTGAACTGAGCATGATTTTCAGATCAGACTACACAAAGAATATATTAGTGGATATAATTATTTGGCCTGCGTGAATCTGGTTGGTGTTTCAGTAGACATCCTCATTTAGATTAATGAGAAAGAGGTGTGTAAACAGGCTAGAAATTGTGGTCACGTTCCCTGACTGAAATGCTTGTGCCTCAGTGCAATATGTAAGGAAAACATGAAGCACAGCTATCATACAGGTGACAAGCATGAGACTGTCAGCAAGATCGTCTACGGTAGGGTTGCAGAGAGACCCCCTCCTTACGAGTATTAATAAACATTTTAGAGGTCAGTAGTGATACATCATAAACAGTGGTCAGTGAATTGAGGGGGGGGGGGAGGCAACATGGTCAGATGAGTCATCTTTGACCATATTCTCAACAGTGCATAACGGTGCATGTATGACGACTATCAAGAAAACAATTCAGACTTGAAGGCATTGACCTTTACAGAGAAGGGGTTTATTGGTTCTGTAAAGCTGTAGGGAATGTTTGCTGGCACAGTCTGGCTCCACTTTGTTCCCTTAGAGGGAATTATCCTTGCAAATCAATACAAAACTATTGTGATTGATCCCCTTTATCCCATGATGTGACATTTCTATACTGACAGGAGTGGGATGTTCCAAAAAGACCCCACCCATATCCACAGGATATGTTGGCTCACCGAATGGTGTGATGAGTATGAAATGATAAACGCTAAATATTTTATAGTTGTTGCAGCCACCAGATTTCACACCAGTGGGAGAAATCGGAGTGATGTGTTAGACAGCACTTTCCATCAACAGCATCAAAACATCAACCGAGGTTGTTCATCTTTCCAGCATAGTTGCAGAGACTTGTATAGTCTATGCTACAATGCACTGAATACGTTTGTCAATTTTTTCTAGTTAATTTGGCACCGATCTGTATTTGCCATGTTGCTAATGAAACAAGATAAAATTTAAAGCAATACTCAGATGCTTTTAAATGGATCAGGCTTGTATTAAATAGAAAATATTGGCCATGCCTTTATGATGGCAGAATTGTGGAAGCCCTAGCTGTGTTCTGTCCACAGACATTTATGCAAAATCAGCATTATTGATTTTACATTATAGCATTGCTGCTAAGAAGCTAATTTTTTGTCAGACTTTTGTTAAACCACTTTTCCCATCTCTCTTTTAAATTGATATTATCTTTTACTCTCCTGTGGTTAGTTTCTTACTTGAAAGACAAATAGGATATACCCAGCATGTTCGATTAGAATACAGTGAAAACAACAAGCTTCTTCCTGACCTTGAGAGGACCTCCATCTTGACCAAAGACATTTCATGTACAGTATTAAGATCCATTCAAAAAATTCCTTTTAGCAATATTTATTTTATTGACAGTTTATCAACATGAAAAGAGCTACCTATTGTTCCTCAAAGAGAACACAGGATAAAAATGGTGAACCTCCATAGAAATGGCACAGTAAAAACAAAGTTTTACAGAGGCACTGACAGTTTAGATCTGCCGTTCCTTTAAAATCTTTAGACAATTCATGGTACAATGCAGTTTTCAATACATCCTGTATAGGTGAAAAAGACAAAAATGGTGCTTCAGTGCTTACATACATTTATTGTAAACAAACAAAACGAAACAAAAAAAAAGGAACATACAATAATGTACAACAGATTTTGAAGAAGACAGCATCAACTTTGCATGTAGTAGCCGAAACATTTTGGCTTCTGGGCTACAAGAAGGAGTCATCGGGAGGACACGCCAATCTACAACAGTAAGTGCACAAAACCACTATTCATCTCGATGAACTGCAGCTTTAAGACACCATTTCTGTGGAATGGTGCAGTAGCAGACACAGTGGAAAACAGGTGTTGTGCAAACAGAGAAGCCTCAGTTTGAGTAACATCCTTTAGATACTAAGTCATGTTCAGTAGTGCTTTTGGTGGACTCGATAACAGAACCCTGCCGTGTTGCAATCAACTTTTTCAGGGAGGCCACTTCTGCCGACAGGTCGGCGATGCCTTTTTTCAAGTACAAGTTCTCAGACTCTGAGATGGCATAGCAGCCATCCTTAAGGTCTACAATGAGTTTGTTAGTCACAGGCCCAGGTGAGTCAGGACAAAGTCTGTTCTTGTAGCCATTTGGCAGAGCCTCTGTTTGGTCTTTGTGCCAGTACTCTGGTTGCTGGATCCAGTCCTGGACGTTGTTCACCTGCAGCGAGAGCGGGCTAAGTGATGACTGGGTGTATTCAGGTGTAGATCCCTGACCCATCTGATAGCATGCCCGTGCAGACATGTCGATGGGAGAGGAGAACTTCCCAGTTGAGTCGTAGTCAGGATCGATAGCCTCTACTTTGATCTGGATGGCCCGGGCTTTGATGCGCAGCTTGTGGGGCAGAGCCGAACCATTGGTATCTGGCACTTTTACAGCAGAGACTATCACGCTTTTTTGGTCAGCAGTGGATGGTGCGAGACCTTTCGGGACCTGCTGTTCATCTTCCCCATCTGATGACTTGCTCACGGTCCCATCGTCGCCGTCAGAGGTCCGGGGAGAATTACTTGATGATCTGGTGAGCGGCAGGAATGGATTTGGCTGAGAGTAGCCTCCAGGGAAAGGGCTATTCAGGTAATTTCTGTATAATTCATACGGACTGGCTCGGTCTCTCGAATAGTTACTGTTCTCCAATGGCTCTTGCTTGATGATTTCCGGTGTCCTGCATGTGTTCATAGTACTGGAGTCAGATCCATCTGATAAGGTGCTATGAGGTGAGTGTTTGATCACTGATATGCAGCTACTGCTCAGGCATGATGGCTCAGCCTCTCTGGGGTATGAGCCTTTGACACCATTAGGAGGCACAAATTCCTGGTACAGGGCATTAGTTGAAGTGGTGATCTTCTGCACCTCCTGAGCATAGGCGGCTGAGGTCAACAGACCAAACTTCAGCTTGAGTGACAGAAGCTCAGCTTTGAGTGAAGCATTCTCCTCACCCAGCGCCATTAGCTTGTTCTCTAGTACCATGTCATTGAGCCGGCGCTTCTCTCGTGAGCGTTTGGCTGCCTCGTTGTTTTTGCGTCTCCGCTCCCAGTACAACGTGTCCTTCTTCTCCTCCGGGATGAACTCCCGTTTTCTGCGGCATGAGTTTGGTTTGGCCTTGAAGGGCATGCTGGGCAGGTTCTGATTGACCAAGTCTCTGTCTGTGCCTTGCAGAGACATGGCTAGGACCAGGTCATCGTCTCCACTGTAGGACGGCTCTTTCTTAATGGCCTGCATATTACACAATGGTGTGATCCAGATTGCATAAGCTCATTAGTTTTCGCTTGTGTTCAGGAGACAAATCATCATCATAAATTAAGTGCAAGCGAGATCATAGACGCCAAATAATGATTCCTGGTGGACCTGTTATAAAGACACAAAGAAAAGATTATTAGAAATTATACATATAAAATAAATGTTATGCAAAACTGGTTAGACTTTGATAAAAGCTGACATCAGATATTCCAAACAAGAATCTTTGCTTCCCATAAGAAAAGTATGAGTCATCTATCATAACTCATTCAAATGAAGGACTTATTACAGGCTGGGTTTATCAGGTACAATGAAATGCTCAAACACCCTACAGTGGTTTATGACTAACACGATTTGTCTCGGAGTACAATATATTTCCACCCATAAGTAACTGAATAGCCTTCATAAAGCTTTATAATAAAAAGTAATTGATAATGACTGAATGAACTGATTACATTATCTATTATATTTTAATATACCTAAATCACTACATCACTTCAAGCCATATACTTCTCTGATAACTAAGCATAGGAAGAACAACAAATTGAATCAGTAAGCAATGCACAAACCTATTGCACCATTTTATTAAATAACAATATCAGTTTATTTATGTTTATTTAAAAGTTCGGGTTCATTGTGAGTTATGAATGGGTAATTGTGAGCCAGGATCAGAGGCTAATGCCAGCAGTATGCCTGGGACAGCAGCACATTGTGCTCGGTCTTTGAATTCCTCAGTGTTTCTGAGGCATGACATCACGGACCCTGAGACAGGCTTGCTCCTGCCGCTGGCTCATTGACATTCGGTAAATTTGTCAGCTGATGTATTTGCAAAAGTTGCTGAGTTGCTGACACCCCACTGCTCAGGATCACTACGCAGCAAGCTATTCTTAATGACTATCCTGTGGAATGGTCTCATTTTGCACAGCATATCTCAATTACACATCTTGACAGTCTGTTGGATATTCATCCTATAGAATAAATATATACACTTTTAACACAGAAGTGTTAGTGGCCGGGAGGGAGAAATGTAATATGTTTCTCAGATTTCTTCACGAGTTCTCATGCCAGGGGTAAATCTCTGAACGATGAAAGTGATCAGAAAAAAAACTACAACAAAGCTGATAAAACATACTTTTACAAACTTTTCCACCTTGGTTTTATATCATTAAGCCCAACATTGTGTTGGTTCCACTTATACCATTTGTGCAGTTCTGGGCCCTGTGGCGTGACTCCGCAGGACCTCTAGGGTTGAGTGGTTGGGTGTGGGACCGAGAATTTATCGGTGGATCCTTGGATCGGACTTGTTTGTCCAGCAAACTCCATGGTTGCTCAGTCAGACTGAGATCTGGAGAATTCGGAGGCCAGATCAACATCCTTGAACTTATACTACATGTATATGCTACATATACGGCAGAGGGTGGTACACTGGGTGTTCTGACACCTTTCTTTCATTTACCTTTATCATGAATCTTTGCTACATTGGCTTCTTTATATGGTGGCGAGTTCTGATCGGCTGGCCTTTGCTCCCTCAGGCATAGAAAAGCCTTGGGTGCCTGTGATCCTGTCGCCAGTTTACTGGTATCTAATTGATAATCAATGTCATTCAACTCACCTGGGAGTGAATGTTAATGTTGTTGCTGAGTTGCTGACACCTGACTGCTTAAAAACACTAAACAGCAACCTATTCCTAATGACTACCCTGTGGATTGGTCTCATTTTGCACAGCATATCTAAATCACACATCTTGACAGTTTGCTAGATATTCATCCCATAGCATAAATGTAAACACTTTTGCACAAGTGTTAGTGGCTGGGTGGGAGAAATTGAATATGTTTAGGATAAAGATAGAACTTTTAACTCCATGCAGAAATACAGGGTGAAACATAAGTTAACAAAATCAAGTTGAATGATTAAGGTGTTACATTAAACACTTAACATATAAATGAAGTTTAATGTATAGTATACAAAAATGCAGTTTAATTTTAAAACGAAAGTTTAGAGTTAAACAAACATGGAAATTTATTTATTTATTTATATTATTTAAATTACTTTTTTTTTTGGTCTCCTTCAAATTATGCAACTCGCAGCGCACAGCAACCGAAGCACTCGCCTGATGACGTCACCCCTGGAGGTCGGTTACGCAAAAGAGTAACATTGAATCGGCACTCACGCTCTCTCTCTCGTTTTGACATTACCTAATCACCAGAATAAGCACTAAACACGCACTAAAATAACTTAAACGCGCATTTAAAACAGAGTAAAACAGTTTAGACAAGCATGTGAGTTTTTCTCTTTTCTTTAAGGCAATGACCTTCAGCGGGTCGGTCCTGGCAACCCGTGCGCTTTAAGGTTCCCGAGCGGGGCGACGGCTGCACGAGTGTTCGTACCTGCAACGTGGTAGCGATCCGACTGATACGGTGCCTTCAAAAAAAAAATGTACCACAAATCACACACACCAGCTTCTTATGCATATGTAGTGCATGTTTTTATTAATGTTTCGGGTTGCGCCTCCCGCGATCAGAGCGCAGAACAAAGGAATGCGAGCAGCCATCATCTTCATCATCATCATGGTCACCATCATCACACGTGGCTGAACAGAATCGAGACAATAAAAACAAACGGGGATGGCCCGAACCACGCAACAGGAAGACGATACATAATAAGAAGCTTTGTCTCTGTTTGGATCCCCTTGTTTTTGGAGAGACGTGAGCGCAAAACGCAAGGCTTACGCTTCAGGTGTGCGGTTTGGGGTTTTGTAGTCCAGTCACATCGCACGTTTACATCAGCAAATAACCCAACCGGGGCGGTTATTATGATTAAAATGACTGACGCTCGGGTGGGTTCATTATTCAACTCTCAGCACACACACTGGACACAAAGTGATCGCGCTACTACTGCACGCAGTCAGTGTTTAAACAATGCAGCATGATGCTTTCTGACAGGCCGCTCCGACACAACGCGTTCCCAAGCCCCAGTGCACACAGAGTTTGGTAACAGGCTACGGCGGGACATGTCCTGGTGTTAAATATTAACCAGATGTATAGACAAAGGCTGGTTTTGTGAACTATTTTCACACACGCGTATAAGTGTCCATTCATACCAAATATCCCTTTATGGATTACAAATTGTATGGATTACAACGGATTACGCATTCCTGACGCGTCAGCTATAAGTCTAATAACACACGGTTCACTTCAAATAGATCAAAAAGTATAAATAGTAAATATTTATTTTTATAGACTGCATTATGATTAAACGCTTCCGATGTTTTTAGATGATTGTTCGTATTTTGTTTGTTTTTCTTTCTTTCTTTTTTTTTAAACAAAACTACCCAAGTGTTATACTATACCGTATATTCCCATGTAATCTATCAACGTTAAAACAACATCGAGACGGACTGGTATTATGGGAATAAGCCCTCTAAAGTAGAGCAGCAAACAAATGGTGTAAATATGGACCTTTCAGCAGAGGTGTATACACCCACCCGCATGCATTATGGGTCACTGTGCCATTCAAACTGTTGTGGTCACATTTCCAACCTCCGTGGTTCAAATGCTTAGGAGTCAGGAGGTGAAGTGTGCGGTGTCGATGGTGCGAATTGTTACAAATCAATCAACACGGGCTTAAAAGAAACGGGGGAAAAATCCAACACCAGTAATATTAAACAAATCCCAGTGCATATGAGTACAAGTTTTTTTTTTTATTATGGAAATTGTAATGCATTCATACGGATCAGCCACATGAAAATATTTCCCAGTAGTCCGAAACCAGATACAATCTTACAAACTTACAAATTAACAATGTGACACCACTAGCCTTTAGAACCCAAACCAAACTGGCCACATGACTCAGAGTGGAACATGTAACCTTAAGAAAAACATTTCCACTTACCTTTTATGTATTTGTTTGTTTAATTTACTAATGTAGTCCGTAGAGGGGGAAAGAGTCTAAAAGATTGAAGAATAATAGCTGTTTCATAAGCAGCGCTAAAATTCCGTTAAGGGTGAGGTAATGTTTCCCTGTTCCTCCTTTGCGTTTTCCTCCTGAAGTGACTGCTGCCTCATGGATCTGTGTTAGTAGGTCACTGAAGAAGTGTATTGGCAGCGTGCTGTGACTGACGGGCCGCTCGTCCAATCAGAACGCGGCGTTTTCCGATTTAAACCAATGCCTCGCTTTTCTCGTGGATATATCGGGAATCTAATGCAAATGAATGAGCTCTACTTGGGGCTCTACTGTATGTTGGGATAGCCATGCGGCGAGTAACCCGATCAAGTGCTGCAGTTAAAAAAAGACAAACACCGAATAATTTACAGATTAGGAAGCAAACTCGCAACTATGTTCAGTGGAAGCCACGTCAACATTTCGGAAAGTCATCAAACAAATGTCAGTATGAGGTCATGTAATGTAACAATTAGGCTACCGAAAAGGTGAGCTGTGAGATTACATCATGGTCACGTGGCCTCTTTTGTAATTACACAACTCAAAGTCAAACTATTACTCCTGTATGGTAAGGCCATAAATATCAACGTGTTGAATAAATCCTTAAACATAATCATATCACTGTAATCATAGGCACATTTAGTAATGGTTTATTTTTAACATCAGCTTTCTTGTCACTTTCATGTCATTCTAATGTTACTGCAGTTGCTAAACAAGCATCAATGGCGCCCTCTCGTGTCCCAGAAACACAAATAATCTCAGAACATGCTCACATTGTGTTCTATCTTGTGCTGTGAGCCTCCTGCTGTTCAGGAACAAAAAAGCACGCTGCCATACTATAAGTCCTAATAAGAGGAGTAAATTATACTTGTCTCGGGAGCCTCATATATTTGAAAATCATTTAATACTGAGCCAACTAAGATTTAGTCTATTATCCTAAATGTGCTTTGTGCTCACAAATACTCTATTAAGACCTAATTAGGTCACAGAGCCTACGTCATTTGGATGGATACCTTATCGTTTAAACACTAGCTCAGGCTAATGATTCATTGCCCTTCAATGTGATGCAAGTCCATATGTATTACACAAACCCATTTGACGCACATAAAGCAAAGAGCTGTTGATCTTAGTATTAAATAAAAAAAGAACAAGTTTGTGCGCAGGTCAGTAGGTCACGTTTATTGCGCATGCGCTGGGATAGTAGGCCGCCAAGGCAATACAGTGATGTAATATAGGAAATTCCATATTACAAGAGATACAACCTGTCTTACAATCATGATATTAGCACACAGTGGTATTTCATTTCAAGTGTAAAATAATGACCGACACCATTAGGACACCTAAGCACAGGGCAAAAACAGACTTTTTTGAAAGTGAAACAAAAGTCTGTAACTATAGGTGGATGTTTTTTCTATTTTGTACTAGGTTATAGATAATAAATAATGTGTATTCTTTTAAAAATAATGACCAGATTTCATGTCTGTGAAAAGTTAATAAATAAAAAGAGTCTTTATTCATCTTCTTTATCACTTTATACTGTATACAAGGTCGTAAGGGCCTGGAGCCTATCCCAGGGGACTTTCAGCATGAGGCGGGGTACACCCTGGACAAGGTACCAATTTATCACGGGGTACACACATATGCACAACAGGCAATTTGGGAAGGCCAATTAATGCACTTAATCTGCATGTCTTTGGCCTGTGGAAGGAAACCACAGTCCTGGAAAGAAACACATCAAGCATTAACCTTTGACCCTGGAGGTGCAAGGCCACAATGCTAACCAATGCACCAGTTAAAAAGAAAAAAAAAGAGTTTGTCTCAGTAAAAAGTCAAAATATTATGGCACAATTTGGACTAGTTCATCAAATATGAACTAGTCCAGGGGGGGCTTTTGTGAAAATTTATTCCATTATTATTATTGTTGTTTTAAGTTAAAGTGGTCCCTTTAAGAAAAAAGGTATACTTAAATGCACTTTTCTGTCTAGCATGCAGCTATTATAAAAGATAAGGCAGAATCTTTACTCATGTCAAAATATTTTATTTGTAAATAAATCCGTACATGCCAAAACTTCATATCATATGCCTGAGTTATCTCTACACAGCATGTTTAATTATAATATTAATAAAAATAAAAAATAACCTGTAAGCTAGATGATGATTTCTAATGCAGATCACGTAGCTCTGTAAGTGAAATACTTATTCCTGTATTCAGTGAGTATTCCCGGCTGATGTGCGCGCGCTCTCGCCAGCGCCCCGCGCTTTATGGACCTTGTAGCGCAGTTTATGCGGCAAAAGCGGCGAACCGGGGACGCGCTCTGTCTCTTTGACGATTTCCATTTCTTTGGGCTCGGCGGACACGAATGGACGTTGGTCCACGTATGTTCCATTCATGCGCGTATGAGCGGCGCACGTAGGTGCGGCTCCTGCAGGACACCGGTAACCGGGGACCGTTTCGTTTAAAGAGAACGCTGCAGAGCTTGGGTATAGGTTCATGCTAGGGTGCGCATGCACTTGACCCCATTTTCTCGCATACGGGACGGCGCTGTAGGCGTTTAAAGGAACGTTTCCATCCCCGGACACGTGGATTCCGAGGTACCTGTCTGTCTGGGGCGAGTTTCCTACGGCAGCGGGAAAGCTGTGCATTCTAGGAAGAGCTGAACCGAGGTCGCACAGAGCGTAATGAGGCGTGCGGTGCGCTCCAGGGAAGCTCACCAGGTAAGAGTCCCGTGACAGCCCCCAGACAGAGGAGCAGTCATTGAGGGCATCGTAGGTAGTCTCTTTGCCAGCGCCGCGGTAGCTGATCGCCGAAAGCGCCGCTTTGAGTTCCTCGTTTTCTCGGAAGAGGTGGAGCGCGCGCTCCTCCAGCAGCCGCTCCTCCAGGCGCCGGCGCTCGCGCGACCTCTTGGCCGCCTCGTTGTTGCGGCTGCGCTTCATCCAGTAAGTGTCGTCCTTCAGCTCGTCCGGCGTGAACTCGCGTTTCCGACGTGCCGGGACGTTCGCCTTTACGCTCAAATCGCATTTGAATCCGTGAGCGCAGTTCCAGTGGCACTCGTAAGCGTTCGCATCCCGCGCGGAGCAGCACGCACTGGATGACATCGTGGCAGAAAAGGTCAACGTCCACCTGATCACTTCATCTGATCTACACAGGCGAAGACGAGGCGCATTTTAAACCGATCTTTGCAAAGTTCAGAATGCAAAAAAAAAAAAAAGAAGAAAAAAAGTAAGCGTATAGACCAGGGCGGGGGGTTAAACGTAGGTTTGTGTCACACCTCTTGCACGCCCACTGTGAGAACTTGACGTTCACCTTCATACATTCATTCATTAGCTCCTTTCTCCTCTAGTTTATGACTGAAATCACAACCCCTTATCAGACAAGTTATGTCAATAATGAGGATTTAAAAAAATATATTTTTTTTTATCCCAGTCTTTCCATCTAGGAACTTCTGTGGTCCAACTAGGGATTGCAGGCCAACGATGATACTATTTGCTTTATTCCCAACCTTAGGACCTACAGGCAATTTGGTAACGCCAATTAGACTAATCTGCATGTCTTTGGACTGTGAGAGGAAACCCACCAAGCACATGCAACCCAAAGGTGGAAATCGAACCCGGACCCTAAAGGTGCAAGGCGACAGTGCCAACCACTATGCCATTGTGACGCCTTTTAACACAGTGGCACTCCTTTAGCACTTAATGTTCTCACAATCTTCCTCGTTAATTAATATTAATTATAATCACAACACAATGGTAATATGAAAAGCTGTATAAAATGAACAAATGATGCATCACTACCACCAGTCATTTAGACTCCATATAGATGTTCAGGTATCTGGAAACTTGAAAATAGTCAAATGTAGAGTTTTTTGTTTGTTTGTTTTTTCAAAAACACGATACATTGTTTCACCTATCACTTTATTTATTTGACACTCCCTCTTCACATACACAATATATGGTTACGTTATAACCGTTTGGTTTAAAAAAAAAAAAAAAAGCAAATATCTGTTTTTAAACTAATTTAAGTAATATCAATGGCTAAACAAAGTTATCTAAAAGAAGGACAATGAAAATTATAATCAATTTCTTTAAGAAAATCAATGCTATAAATTACACTTCTTTACAACAGCATTTCAACCTTAAAACAAGTATTTAAAAAAAAATCACACATATTTTGGGGCCAACTTGCTTTTTCAAAAAGTCCAGATAACATGTAAGGCAGCTTAGCACTGAATATTGCATAGTGTTGAGTCTGTCCGTTAAAAAACCGGTGCTTCATTATATTCACCCTGTGGCCACCTTGAGCGAGAACTAATTAATGTAAGCTTCAATGTAGTAAACACAGTCAATCCTGTTCTCATTATTTCTGAGAGTTAGATAAACATAAGGCACTCAGATTGCCTAAACATTCCTATGTAATTGTTTAAAGTGGAAAAAACAAACAAATCTAAATGCTAGTCAAATGATTTGATGGCTGCAAACATCCATATAAAAAGATACAATGGTCCATGTTGCACAGCAACAGTAAGAACTCGAATTCTTCTGAATGGCTTTGCAACAAATTTGATTTTTTTTTTTTTAAAAGAAAAGAAAAAAAAAGAAAGAAAACACTGTCAGTGTGTCACATCAACAACCCACCTCCTGTCAAAAGGTGAGAATTTCGCAGCATAAGCATATTGCTGTCACCAGACCAGAGGTATAGCCTCCAAAAGTAGAAATGTTGTTTTAGTGACTGCCAAATAACCCACAAATAACATTCAGTTTTTGTCTCAAACAATGATTTCCCTTCACTGTGTGGTTAAGCTGGCAGGAGCTACAAAGTCACACTTCAGAGAACAGCTCTTGCTGTCATTGGGTCCCAAAAAGCTGCCTATGCTTCTGAATGCAGCTCATTGACATCAATCTGTGGGCTGTCATTGTCGCCAAGAAGCTCTGTCTCGGGGACGGATGTGTCATCATTATGCAGGCCATTCTGCGAAGCTCCATCAGCCATGTTGTCCTCAGCTGCCTTAGCATCCTCACTCAGCAGGCCGGTCTTCTCTGTGCCGGATGCGTTGGATGGTGCCGTGGTGACGTAACCTGTGCTGGTGGAACCGCTGCCGCTGTGGTGCGAGCCTGCCTTAGGTACCATCTGTGGATGCATCTGTTGTGAGGGCATCTGCATAGGGATCTGCATGGGGTAGAAGTTCTGGAGGTATGGGTAGGCGGGCACGGGCTGGTAACCGTTCACTGGGATGTAAAGTTGGGGCGGTACCATAGGCCTCATCTGGCCCTTCATAGGCATAAACTGTGGCTGTGGGAAAGGGGAGGTCTTCTTGGGAGTGACGTAGCGAGCAGCACTGATATTGCTGACAGGGCTTGTGCTCAGAGAGCTGGTTTGGGTGGTGTTGCTCGCCCCAGAGGTTTGCGCTGAGCTATTGTAGTTGGACAAGCTTTCCCATGTGCGCAAGCGTGCATGGATGTCCTTGAAGCGTGGCCGGCGTGCTGGGAATTCATTCCAGCACTCCAGCATGAGCGTGTAGATCCAGGAAGGGCAGTCATCAGGGCAGGACAGGACTTGTCTGTTACGTACCATTTCAATTACATCTTGGTTGGAGTAGCCACAGTAGGGCTGCAAGCCATAGCTGAAGATCTCCCACAACACCACGCCATAAGACCAGATGTCAGAATCAGTGGAAAATTTGCCATACATTATGGCCTCTGGCGACATCCAGCGGATTGGGAAGGGACTGTTGCCCATCAGCTTGTAGTAGTCAGCAGAGTAGACCTCACGGAACAGCCCAAGATCAAGAATCTTTACGTTGAGTTTGTCACAGACCAGAATGTTTCGGGCAGCCAGATCTTTGTGGACGACATGGTGACTGGACAGATACTCCATCCCTGCTGCCACTTGAGTGACAATGTGCAGGAAGTCCGCCTGTTCAAGAGCCGACTTGACTGTTTTGTCATCATCAGAGCTGCCAACGTCAGAGTGGGGTGAGCGCATAACCAGGAACTCATGGAGGTCACCGTGACCCGAGTAGCTGAAAATCATGCTCATGGGCTGTTCTTTGATCACCACGCCCAGAAGGCACACAATGTTTGGGTGCTGGAGACGGGAACGGAGCGTAGCCTCATGACGGAACTCTTCTTGCAGTGTTCCCTCATCCTTGTCTTTGACAGTCTTGATGGCCACCACCTGGGTCTGTTCTCCTGGTGCTGTCCCGTAGAGGTGACCTTTGTAGACTTTCCCAAAGCGGTCTTCACCAAGTTCCTCCATAAAGCGTACAGCTGATAGGTTAACTTCTCTGAGTTTTCCCTAACAGACCAAAAAAAAAAAAAACATATGGATTTACATATTATTGAAGGATGTAACTTTGGTATAATAAAATGAAATGTAAGTGAAGATCTTTATGTTACCAACACATTGACCACGTTGTAGTCCTAAATGGTGTTAAAGGTGGAAAATACTATTGCATGAGATTGAGTTGTTTCTCACGGTCATTACAGAATATGACTGATTATCTATTAGGCTTGGTTTTAGAATAACAAAATCACACCTAGTCGAAAGTAATACCTGATGCTTGTGCTGGTTAAGGAGTGGCATCTCCATGTCCTGACTGGGAGAGGCAGCAAGTTGCCGACGAGGGGGAGTGTCGATCGACTCCTTCTGCTTGTTACGGCAAATGCACACCAGGAAGAACAAGCAGGCGATGACTAGTGGGATGGCGATACTGGGGATGAGGATGTACAACACCTCCTTCTTCATGTTTTCAGGGGGCTCTGAAGTTGGAAACAATTCATATAGTTGGTTATCCAACTGAACAGAAGTCTTTACTATAATAGACACATTACAGTTTTTTCTGTTTATTCATGAGGGAAGGTTCTACGTACTGCATGGGGGAACATCGCAGAGATCAGCCCTCACATGGGGATCGAGAGTGAAACACCATGGAGCCTCCATATGCCCTCCCGGGTTCCTGCAGAAGTTGTGCCCACCTCGGAGTTCTGGGTACTCAACAGGTGTCAGATGATGGCTGTGGGGGTACTGAGTATTCCAGGGCTGACACTGGTGGCCAGACTTTGTTTTACTAACGATTCCTCTGTAATTCGCACCACTATCATTGTAACAGCTGTGATCTGGGGGAGAATCTTTCACAAGGATTTAAAATTAGAAAGCAGAAATGTACAAAAAAAAGGTACATCATCCAATTAAATGATGCAAAACAAACCAGTAAAAAAAAAAGGACATTTCACATGAAGGACCACTAGAGGGCCCTCTTGATTCATGCTTCCATAACATGAATTCTCTTACTAATTATTAGTCATTTTTCTTGCTTATAACAGCTCACCAAACCTTAAACCACGTGATTTAAACAATATGAGGTATTCCTAATATAGTACTACTGAAAATTCCTAGACAGTCCACATATTTCTTCTGCTTCTACATCCAACCCAAGTAATCCAGGTAACCTGAGTTATACGTCTTGGGTCATGTGAAATGTGAAACAGAACAAAAATGCAAACCATCTCCAAGTGAGTTCGGACTGCTTTGGAAATCTTTGCTTCAATGCGCAGGCATTTAATTATGGTATGCACAACAAAGAGCTTACTGTCAACACCAAACAAAGACAGCACCCATAAATTATGGCATGTCCACCTACATGTCTCCAGACGGTTGTTGGGCACTCCGATGCGCATGCAGCTGGCAGCATCTGGCGAGCCCGGGTGAGGAAGCAGATGGCAGTTGGGCAGCTCCAGCTGCATAAGGATCAGTGGATTGGAGCGGGCGATAGTGTACTCGGCATGGCACAGGTCATTCTCGAGTGCCTCGCACTCGTCCCTGCAGAGCTGCCGCTGCTGAGGGCCCCCCATGCCTTCCTCGCACAGGGGGAAGACGTAGTGGCAGAATGAGGGGATGGCAAACTGCGAACACTGATCTGAGAGCTGGGTGGAGGTGCCGATCATGGTTAATGCAGCTAGGGGTGAGGGGGAAAAAAAAGAAGAGAGGTGAGGTGAGGCAAAGACACAGGTGCACATGTAACTGCATATTTAAATAACAAACAGTACTGGATGGTGTTAAATATGAGGTCAGGTTTAGTACACACAAAAGACTCGAGAGGTTTATAAGAGCTTCTAGTAACCAGTCATTTTACACCACCATCACAGTCTAAGCATTTTAGTTTACATGCATATATTTTTTAACGTTGATAAAACTTGTGATAACCCATGTGCACAATCCCCAGTCACTGGATGCAGAGCCGGTCCCAAGCCTGGATAAAAATGGGAGGGTTGCAAAGCATCCGGCGTAAAACCTGTGCCAAGCTTGTGTGCAATTCGGATGGTCTGCGGATCGGATGTGGCGACCCCTTGTCGGGAGCAGCCAAAAGACCCACAACACCAACATGTAGTACTGTCAAAAAGTCTTGAGACACTAATCATTTCTTAATATTTTTTTTCAAAGAGCCAGACTTTCTTTCATTTTGTAATGGAGTCTAAAACAAGTCCTAAAGAACTTTTTCTCTCATTTTTGGTTCACATTTTCAATCTCTGTACCCGACCAGTTTCAGAGAAATGTTTTTTGTTTGTTAAGCCACACAGTGACCTATTTATCTTTCACGCATTAAAAAAAACAGATGATGACAGACGATCAGGCTGGTGATTAGTATACTGGTGATGCTGAATGCTGAGTGATTGGAACAGATGAGAGACAGATGGGTTGTTACATAAACATATTTTTTAAAGGCATTTTTAAATTGCACTTTGCAGCCAGTTTCCATTTCTTTAATTTAATATGCATAATTTGGTTTTATTTAATATGAAGAAATGGGGAGTGGCTGAAGACCTTTGCACAGTAATGTAAATTAGGATTTTTAAATGAGCTCACTAAAAATAGGGTTAACTGGCTTTTAGTATGTTAACTATTTCTGCCCTTAAACATGAGTTTGTTATTGAGTTTCGGCTAATAATTAATCATAGTACATTTATGATGTCTTGAGGACTCTATCAAACATTTACTAAAGTAAAATCATCTCATCTATTTTCATCTAAGTTATGTGAAGAAGAGTACATTAACATACTGGAGGAAAAGAGTTTCATAAGTTTTTTTTTTTTTTTCTAATGAGAAAACCACAGTATCTTCAGTTTAGAGAGATTACATGTAAATATAAGTAATTACATTACAAGAGAGAGATTTCCTGAGTGAAAGAAGAAACCAAATCATACTTGGCTAAGGAATCTTAGACAAGGCAAATTTTCTCTTAATATATCTTGATATATCAGATGAATCATTTAATACCGATACTTGCTCGTAGAATTAAACAGTTTTAATTTACCGTCCCCTTCCGGTTCCTTTACAAAAACTGTTTTTAAACAAACCTGGCACTGAATGCCCCTAAACTGGACAAAAATGGATTTTAATCTGTTCAACATGAATGTTCAGAAATGCTCAGAAGTTATTACACGTAATCATTTTCAGCATTTTTTTTTCCTTCACTAGGCATACTTTTAAATAAATACCGTATATAAAACCCCTACAACATGTAATACATTCCATATGTTTCTGCATGAGCGGTTACACATGCTGCATATACGACCAACAGACGGTGTAAAGTGCGAGGCTAGTATGGCAGCAATTCCTGGGGGAAGAAACAACTGGAATGTTTATCTAAATCAGACAAAATGACTCGCTGAGAACTGACAATGTTTCTATGAGTCACCAAAAAGGACCTAAATTGAGAACCGCTTTGAACGTGATGTGAGATAAGGAGAAAGCAACAACTTCCAGCTGGTGAACGTAAGAGACGATGTGAAAATCAAACGGTCAGCACCAAAAAAAAAAAAAAAAAGACCCGTGATGCGCTTACCCGTGATGCGGTTCTCACTTTCCCCTTGCATCTGCAGAGACTCTACGTAGATGCTCCTGTTCCCAATAAATCGTGCGCATGCGATGCCTCGGTACGGCTGGCAGAAACCCTCCTCGTCAGTCCTGTGAAACGAGAGACACTTTGGTAAACCAATAAGTGGTATGCTTTAAAATCTCTTACGATGAACATGTTGACAGTTTTTCTGTCTCATACATGGTTACTTGGGTCCTAGAATCAAATTGGTGTATAACAGAAGACGACATAAAAAACATGAATAATAAATGATAATAATAAATGTATAAAAAAAAGTTTTGAAGTAAATTATTAGTATCAGATCAGTATTAAGATTCAGTATTGGGACTCATATTTCTTGGCAGCATGACACAGTAATCGTAATATGTTCCAGATGATCAGCCTCACTATTGGGCTCCACACCGAATCCCAGAACTGACCACAGCTATGCTTAATCGTAATAAGTCCAAAACATCAGTATCATATTTGCCAGCAGCAAAAAAAACAGACATGCAAGAGTTGATTATCAGCATCAGCCCATTTAAACACGAGTATCCCTGCAGAGCGGAACATGGACTACTACATCCAAAGCTGCGGATTTCAACCTCAGCAAGAGATCCGTGGACTCGCTGAATTTTTTATTTTTTTTAATCCCAACATTGGGAACAAATCCTAGTTCTCAAACGTACTAAACTACAGATTTCTTTGTCATTAGTTCGAATGTGGAAAATGTCTACAAACACCATACATTTTAGTGATTAGTAAATGTTTTCCATGAAATTTAACTTCATGCTCATGAACTCAAACATCCCATGTTTCCCCAATAAGGATGAAAAGGTTTCATTGATGCACCCCAATGACTCACTGCAGAGGCTCAGTCTTGGAATACAACACTTCTGTTATGTGAAACAACTGGCACACCCAGGACTCTAATGACAAAGTCAGTCGAGCGAAAGTGCTTGCAGTGGAAAACACAAAAGGATTTTCCACACGGGGCCGGAGCACGTGCCCACACGTGTGCACTCTCTCAACAACATGACGTGCGTGCTCAAAACCTTCAGACAACAGCACTGTTCAATACATGAGCCTGATTAGTGAGAAGGAAGAAAAGAAATCAAGACCTTCTAAGACGCTGTATGATGTTTAAAATTCTCTTCCTCACACTCCCCCCAGTGTTTCAGAGAACTTGTACAGTTCTACACCCACTCTCAGACTCTTCTTCACCAAAGCTCCTTGTTACTGCCCTCCCACCTCATCACCATGGGCTCTAGAGCCTTTAGCCGTACTACTCCTTGTCTCTGGAATTCTCTCCCTGAAAACATCCGTAACACTACATTCAAATCTCAACTTTTATACAGAATCACTTATCCTACATGATGTAATGATGTAAGGCTGCAATCAAATCATGTTTTACATGAGGACACTGTCAATTGTTTTATTTAATATTGTTTAATACCACTTACTACTTAATGTTATCTTATTGTTATCAATGTTATCTTGTTTCATCTATTAATTTATCTTCTGTTTGAATTGGAAGGTGATCTTGAGTGACCAGGAATGTGCCTAGATAAATCAAATGCATTATTATTATTACAATGTTTTATTTTAAAGCGTTATTCTGATGTGGTGTTATTTCTATAGTCACATAGTAACTACACAAAGGATTTGTAAGCAGAGGTAATTCGAGAGACTGTTGGAGCCCCAGGCAAAAACTTGCAGGGGGCCTCTTCTACCAGCATTCATCACTATTATCTTATAAATAATAAGTAAGCTTGTCAGCCCTTGGAGGCCACCTACTGGCCGGGGGCCACAAGCATTCAACTACCTTGCCTGTTGACATGCAGAGCCTCTGTTTGTAAGGCAGATCCTGCATAAACCATACTTAAATACTATATAATGTAAAAACCACAAAGACAGAGGGTTGTGCCGACTTTAAGAGTCAGATTATCAGCAACAAACTCTCCCCGCCCCCACCCAAAAAAAAAAAAGGAAACTTCTGTGGATAAAACTGTCAGTGACATCCAGCTGTGGGAAAAGTCTAAGGTGGCAAGGGCACCACGTGTATCGCTCAGCCACGGCTTATTTCCCTCATCGCTCCCCCATTGTGTTTTATTCCGTGCTTAATCGACACTCTGGCACGGTAGAGTTTGGAATGCGAACCGACGCAAGTTGTATAAAAGCTGTTTGAATGAATTCGATTATTACGGCATGCTTGGAATGCATTTAACTGATTTGCTGTAAAAGGTTTGTTGCATCACTCGCTGCCCGTGAAGACAGGAGAACCAGAAATGTTCTCATGGGCATTTCTTCAACATCACCCAGAACGTATAAGAACACTCCAATCATTGTGTGTACCAAACTCCTGAGAGATGTAGGACAATATAATGTCTTCAGTGTCACGGTAATGACCGTGTTCCCCTGCAGCGCTCGGTGGCTTTTTTCGACTGATGTATGCGAATTTGTGGGTTTTGATTGGAGCTATTCAGTCGAACTCGCGTCAGTTGGTCACTGTACTGACGTTTGGGTTTTAGCTGTTTTTCTCATTATACAAGGATGAAATCGATCTGCACTGATGGACATGAATAACAGCTGAAATTGGATGGAATTTACAGAAACATATACAAACTGTCTGTTATAACACTACGGTCTTGACAAGGACTCGCTTAACAGCGTCACACCATGAATTTCATTTGAGTATAATGTAGAATAAACACATCAGCTCTGTGAGGTTTCACCCGTCATGAATTCCAGAACCACACACAATTAATATGAAAGAGAGTGAAAGATAAAGTATTATAACAAAAATTGTAGACACAATGTGCACAAACTTCACTTACTCTCACTCATCGTCTGTAACGCTTTATCCTGTATACAGGTTCGCGGGGGGCCTGGAGCCTATCCCAGGAGACTTCGGGCACGTGGTAGGGTACACCCTGGAGAGGGTGCCAATCCACTGCAGAGCATGATACACATGCTCACACTGACTCATTTGGAACGGCAATTAGCCTAATCTGCATGTCTTTGGATTGTAAGAGGAAACCAGAGAACCCAGAGGAAACCCACCAAGCAACATGAAAAGTCACCCAAGGCGTGGCGTGAATCGAACCCAGACCCTGGAGGTGCAAGGCGACAATCCCGCACCACAACAAACTTGCAATTTTTAATCTTGCAATTGGTTCCATCTTCTTTTCTCAAGCTCAGAAACAACTTGATCTCAGACACACACTGGACTTATTAGACTTTGCATAAACGACGAGGGAAGTGCGCATCAAAGAAAGCAAAACAAAATTTTTTAAACTGCCACATCCTCTCTCTCATCCTATTTCAAAGCCAAATGTGTAAATTGATATTGTGCTTGTGTGATTTTTATTATACATTTTTTTACCCCCCCCCCCCTTTTTCCCCACAAACTCGTCTTGCACAATTCACATTGCGTTTTGCTCAAGTCTCAGCATGCTGTAATGCCAAAGGAGCTGCTAATGTCCAAAAAGGCCTGGTCCTGCTCACATCAATATCACATATGGTTACAATTTTACTGCAGTCTAAAGTGACTGGAAGGAATTTTGCCTTTCCAAAAATGTCTGACGGCTTCAGCTTAACAAGATTTAGATTTACTTCCTACTTCTTTCGGTTAAAAAAAATATGATACCGGGTATGAACAAACCTGCGTAAACAGAAAACGGACCGAAGAACTGGAGTCGTGCCTGGGCAGCAAAGTTCATGAATTCACTAGCTGTGTTTAAAGCCCTAGGATTAGTTACTTAGTTTTTTTTTTTTCTTCTTGCAAACTTTGACGTCATGTTTTTTTTTTTTTATCTTCAAAATGCACATCATTATTAATTAAGCATTTCACAATTTTTATGATTTTTAAAACTTATGTATGCCGTTCTGTTTGCGTGTCTGTTAGCAGGAAAATCATGGGTTTAACTGCAGTTGTTTATTCAGCACAAAATTCGAAGCCTCTTTTTGCTAAAAATGTGCTTTCATGTGGTCCTTACATGTAATCTCATGTCTCAAAGCTCATCTAGTGAGTTACCCATTCGATCCTTAATTAAATCTCTACCAATTACTCTCCTCACTCAAAGAAACATAATTCTTCCAGACCCTATATTTACGCAAAGCGATTTCGGGTCGTTCTGCTTCAAAGGACAAAGACGCTTTGTGACTTGACAAAACAGCAGAACACATTTAGATCATGTTTACGATGATATCAAATGCTGATTGCAGGCATTTCTCATAACATAAGGATCCTACGAGAACACAGAACATAACTAACAAGTCCCGGGAGGCTCCTTTTAAGTAGCAAAACCGACTACTCAGGATTATGCCAGAGGACACGAGGAAAGATTTGACACGGAGCCCTGAACCATGTCACGTCTTTGGCAGAAACCCGATGTGAAGAACCAGACTTGAGGCTCTTGAGGTCTGGTCTTGAAGGAAGGTAGAGGAACAGAGGAGGTGTTGTGTGAGGAACACAAGCACCCTGCAACCCCTTCTACCTGCTGAGGTCCGACACTCATCAGGTCCCTCCCACTACTGCAAATCAGGCACAATGTCCTCATTCAGAGAGCTGACAGAATCCTAGCCATCACGGCAACAAAAGCACGTCTTCTGCTCAAAGATCCTTGTTATGTCTGAGAATTGTCTGACCAAATTAATCAAATAGGTTGTTAGAAAAAAGAACGGCTCTGAGGCGCATTATCAGAAGGAATGTTAGTGCTTGCTGTATTAATAAAATCGCTACATGATTGTTTTTTAAAGAGCAAGAGGCAGAAAGATCTGTAAGACATTCCACGTGCTGCAATCTAAGAATACCTTAATTCTTCACGCTAAATTGATTTCTATTTATAGTAAAAAAGAAAAAATAGATTCAATTTAAATGTATGCCAAGAAAATAAATGTTAACACTTTATCTTCCTTTTCAAGAGTTTTTTTTTTTTTTTTACTTTTATGACCATTTTTTTTTCATTGTTGTCATCTGTATGTTACATGGTCAGTGACATTGCCATATATGTTCATCACCCATTTAGTGTAGTACTTTTTTTCCCCCAAAAAAGCATGTATATAGAGAGTCAGCCAAAAAATCTATATACACACTTACGGAAAAGAAAATAATATGATGTATATTAGATTAATAGAATATGAATAATATTATCAAGTTATTATCATATATTTTCTTTTCCTAAGGTGTGTATATATTGTTTTGGCTGACCACACACACACACAGTATATATACAAATAGATACATACACATATACATATATAGATACATACACATATACATATATACACACACACACATATATACACACACACATGAATACATATATACACATATACACACACACACAAATATGTACACACACACACACACACACACGAATACATATATACACATATACACACACACACAAATATGTACACACACACACACACACACACACACACACACACACACACACACACACACACACAGATATATACAGTATACAGCACAGACCAAAAGTTTAGACACACCTTCTCATTCAAAGAGTTTTCTTTATTGTGTTCTTTATTGTGTTCTTTATTGTGTTCTTTATTGTGTTCTTTATTGTGTTCTTTATTGTGTTCTTTAGCCCAAACGCGTCTCTTCTGCTTGTTGCCTGTCCTTAGCAGTGGTTTCCTAGCAGATATTCTACCATGAAGGCCTGATTCACACAGTCTCCTCTTAACAGTTGTTCTAGAGACGTGTCTGCTGCTAGAACTCTGTGTGGCATTGACCTGCTCTCTGATCTGAGCTGCTGTTAACCTGCGATTTCTGAGGCTGGTGACTCGGATGAACTTATCCTCCGCAGCAG
>JAAGKR010002322.1:54315-89706 GCA_011419295.1 Clarias macrocephalus | reverse complement strand
CACACTCTCTCTCTCTCTCTCACATACACACACACACACACACACACACAAACACACACACACTCTCTCTCTCTCTCTCACATACACACACACACACACACACACACACACACACACACACACACACACACACACACAAACACACACACTCTCTCTCGCTCTCTCTCTCTCTCTCACACACACACACTCTCTCTCCCACACACACACACACACACACACACACACACACACACACACACACACACACACACACACACACACACACTCTCTCTCTCTCTCTCTCTCTCTCTCTCTCTCTCTCTCTAATACTGATGCATAAACTCATCACACATCCACCAAAAAGGAGATACCAGTAGTGTCTAACATTAAAAGTGAAAATGAAACACAAAGCCAGAATGACATTTTGAGACTCAGTCTATAAAAAAAAAATACAATATGTATTACATTAATCAATCAATCAATTCATGAATTAGTGTATTTTTTATAAACACTACGCTGTATAAATACACTAATTAATGAATTAGTGTATTTATACAACAACAATAACAACAACAACAACAACAACAACAATAATAATAATAATAATATTAATAATAATAATAATAATAATAATAGGCCACAGGTTTTATCAGTGTAAAAAAATCTACTGCATTTGTCTAAAAAAAAAACTTTTATTTATTTATTTATTTTTATTTTTTTTTTACTTCAGTCCATAGTAACTCAAGTGCATATTGTTCTCAATAGGTTTATACTAAGTTACTCATAATTTATGTGGTATTATATAGCCTACAGTATTTGATTTCCACAGTCTAGCCATAAAGAAGAAGTCACCATTTCAGAAATTATGGCTCTGCATTAAGAAAGGCAACAACTGGGGAGATAAGTTGAAATAACACAATGAAGTGTTAAGAAGTTTTGGAGTTAAGGACTGTAAGAACAGTTTATTATTAACTCATGGAAGGATCCTGTAGTTCTGAGGTCATTTACAAGCTTTGTGAAGTTCAGTCATGAAAAACTGTATGGTTAATAGTGACAATAAGAGCATTTCCTTACACACACACACACACACACACACACACACACACACACACACACACACACACACACACACACAAAATGTGATGAGAACTCATGAGATAAACAGCTGTGTGTCCTTAAGAAAACCACTTGTTAATGAGACTCGTTCGAAAAAAAGACTTCAGTTTGTTGGGGAGCGTAAAGACTCGACTTTATTACTGGATTGCAACGATGGAAGGTCATGTTCCCTAAAGAGTCCAGATTGAGTCTATTCCGGAGTGACGGGCGTGTCAGGGTGAGAAGGGAGGCACATGAAGTGATGCTCCCATCATGCATAGTGTCCACTGTACAAGCCTCTGGAGACAGTGTTATGATCTGGGGTCGCTTCAGTCGCTCAGGTCGAGACTCAGCAACGTTATGTGGCAATAAAATAAAGTCAGCTGACCACCTTAATGTACTGAATCACCAGCACATCACATCTATGGAGTTTTTCTTCAAGGACTTACATTTTGCAATATTTTACTAATGTTTTATTACATCTAATTTATTTATCATTACATCATTGTATAAAATTTGTCATTCTGTACTAAATAAAAGTCCAAGAGATGGCAAATTAGTGTGGTGTAAGATTAATAAACTCTTTAGGATGTGCTGTTTTATAAAAAAAATAATCACCCTTGTGATCACAGCACCTCGTCACTGATTGATTTCCTAATAATAATAACAGCTCAACAAGCAGCATTTTATGCATTACATAACCAATAAAAATGTTTAATGTTTTACATTCTAGTTCAAGGTTTGTTAATGATAAAGACAAATGTTGTTACAGAGTTTTCTACACTTTGTTAATTTAATGGCAGATTTTCTCAAAGCACTGAACATTAAAGCAATTAATCAATTTCGTTATACACTTAATTTTTCAATCCACAGTTCCCTACTGCTTAAATGGGAATAATCAAACGTCAATATGATTAATGCAGATCACAGGTTTTTCAGAACTGCTCATGTTAAGCGTATCTGCCAGACAATATTTCAAGGATTAAAGATTTCAAAGAGAATTTAATTTAATTGAACTGATTTGAATGTGCATGAGAAGATTTATTCAGATGTATGGTTTTGTATTTATTTTGAATAGCTAGTCTCATGTCTTAACTAAATGGATCTATATGAAATAAAATGTTTCCTATTATGTATGTTGTAGCTGCTGTAGATTTTATAGTGTGATTTAAGAAGTCATAAAATACAGTTTAAAGCAATTACCACTCTTAGAGGCAGCTGCATTTTTGGTAATTCGTCTTCCTATGTCTTCATTTAATGCATCAAATTTAAGAAGCTTGAAGCAGTGTATGTTTCAGCAAAGCAGTGTAGTAACATTTTGTTTTATTTAGATGATTTCTAACCATGTCTGGGCGTCTGTCTCCATAGATCAGATAAGGAGCCAGTTTAACAAAGCGACAGAAAGTGTAGATCATTCACTCTGCCTCAAGATTTAAATCCTCAGTTGTGTGTTTTCTCTCACAATTTGATAAAGTTATTAACTACCTGTGTGTTGTGGCCAAACAAACATCATTGGTTCAGCTTGTAATCAGAAACTGACTGTCAAAAAAATTAAAAATCACTCGCTTGCAAGCTCTGATAAGGCAACAAACTTAAGTTCTTTAAATGGCCTGCTCCTGAGCGCCATCTGGAGATCACAAGTTTGAGCCCCAGGTGATGTTCCAGCCATCTGTAACTGGAAGCCTAGAGAAAGCAGATTGGGAGAGGTGGCATATTTGTAATCCCACATCAAAAATAGCAACACTAGCCAACCATGGGAATCTGTATGAGCTCATGCAAGCAGAACACCGCAGATAGAGCTTTCCTCAGACTGTGTTACAGCGCCGGTGCTTGAGCAGCAGTTTAAAAAGATGTGGTCAACCTTGTAACAGAGGAAACTTATGGTAAACCTCCGCTTTTTTTATTCACAAAGCTTATTAGAATTGTCTCAGAGAGCTCCTATCTTAGATTAAAAAGTCCCAGCTGGGAGTCCTAGACTAAAAGTGATTCAGGAAACTTCTCAGAACAACTCTGAGTAAGGAATGTACAAAAAGCATTTATCTTAGTGATGAGGTGTGGTTGACGCACTTGCTAGGGATGATGCATCAATTCAAGGGCTGCGTTCCATTCCGATGTGTACTTCACAGGGTGCTCCAGTCAGTGAAGGGAACTTCCCTCGACAAAACTAAACCACTCGGAACACCCTGCAAAGTCACCATCGCAGACGTCACGTCCTCTGTTTGTTACCATGGTAACATAAGCACCTCAGATACCAGTCACTTCTGCTGTGGAAATTTCACACTACAGACATTAAATATTGAATATTTATTGAAACAAAAACTGATACCCTTATGTATAGCTTGTAAATAATGTATTTATTAATGAATAATAATACTTGATTAAAGGTGTATGGAGATTTATTAATATTTTTACAGATTACTAGCATATATAACACTAAGGTTTTCTTGATTAAATTTAAATTGTTGTGTCCTTTTAATAAGCTGCCAAACTCGATAATAATGATAATAAATATATAAGTCGTTCTTTTTTAAAAAGTCCTTCTTTTCTCATGCTTCATTGAGACAGAATGACTTATGGGACATTTTTCACTTCAGGCCAATTGGAACTAACCTATGGACTGTGACTGGTTGATAAAAAAATAAGATCTTGAAATGTGCCTTTTGTGAACATAGAATGCATGATAATATAACAGACAATGAAATCATAATGTTTGTATATAAAAAATTGCCTGTAACATAAACTGTAGTCATTTATTATGACTACAGGCTACGTTATGAAAACTTTCTGTTATAAGCTAAATACCTTTAAGATAATTAAAACAGCCAAATGTTGACAATGTGTCTTTTTTTGAAGAAACCAATTTCCATGCAGTAGTTACTATATTTACATTTATTTACCATACTGATTTTATTACAGTGGAACCTTGGATGATGAACATAATTCGTTCCGGGAGCAGGCTTGTATATCAAAACACTCATAAACCAAATCGTATTGTCCCATGAGAAATAATGGAAACTTAAATTATTCGTTCCACAGCCCCCCAAAAAGTAAAAAAGTAAAACTAAAACAAATTAACTGCACTTTACCTTATAAAAGTAAAAGTAAAAATAAATCCTGACAGATAACTGTTTCCGTTTGTGTGCCCACGCGCTGTGTGTGTGTGAAGCTAAAGTAAGAGGAGAGGAGGTTTAAGCCCCTCCCCTCTCCCTCTTATCATCTTACACCTTTAAACCTTCCTCTAATCTTATTTGATTTTCACACACACACACACACACACACACACACACACACACACACACACACACACACACACACACACACACACACTGACGGAAACACTGTTTTATCATGAAAATAAACAAGAAATCTCTCTAACAACACTTGAGGGCACACTAACAGAATCACTGCTGCAAAGTAAAAGTAAAACAAATGAACCTGCACTTTACCTTTGAAAAGAACCGCGACCGAGAGAGAGAGAGAGAGAGAGAGAGAGAGAGAGAGACTGTTTGTGTGTATGTGTGTGAGAAGGCAACAGGAGAAGGCATGAGTGTGTGAAGGCTAGGGGAGGAGGGATGTATATGTGAAGAGGCACCGTGTCCAGTGATGCGTGCAGTGCAGTGCCAGCTGAGACAGAGAGAGAAAATTTTTAACCTTTCTAATGAGACTTGCTTTTGCTTTACACGCGCACACACATGTGTTATAACAAACAGTACACGCACGCTGTACACACACGCATACAAACACAAAATAAAATATGTTTTACACACACACAAAGTGTTATAGTAAACAGTACCCGCGCGCACGGATGCTGGTTATACCAGTGAGAGACTAAGACAGAGCAGGGGAGACGATTACCCACAATTCTGCAGTGCAAGAGAGTGAGAGAGAAAAACCATTGGCCCAGTTATGATCATGTGACACTTGGCGCCAAAACAAAAAGTGCATGCGTGCTACATGATACTGAGTACTCGTAAACCAAGTCTTGTTCATTTTCCAAGTCAAAATTTATTACAAATCTTTGCTCGTCTTGCGGAAATCTCACAATCCGACGTTCCACCGTACTTGTAATCCATTTCAGATTGATGGGAGAAAAATGGCTCACCCTTTACCAATTTACATGATTGCAGGCCAGTTTGTGGATGTAATGTGACAAAATGTGAAAAAGTTCAAGGGGTATGAATACTTTTGCAAGGCACTGTGTGGTGACCTCCATGGATCTACTATAAAAGCTCACTTCACTCACTGGTAAATTTAAAACACTGACTTTACAGTTTTCTGTTTTAGGGAGAAAAATAATTGTCACATGTTTGGTAACTAATGATGAAGATGGAGGAATTATTTTGGGTTTTTATCTAGTTTAAATGCGTGGAGGCTATAATTTACACAATATTCTAATAACCAAAGCAAAAACTCATTGTATTCCAATTATGTATTACAATAAATTTGATTTAAATGCTAGAAATAACTAAACACATTTCAATTCAGAATAGTCAAATTTTATGTATAGGGGAAAATGTTAACTAAAAAATAAAAACTGAAATGAATAAATGTTTTTGCAGGTTTGTCACACATTTTATTGTAAAAAGCACCAAAAATATTGTATTACATTGTTACAGATTTTTACTGGCAGTAAACCAACCTTGGGTTTTTTTTTTTTTTTGCTCTTACCTTCCTTGAACACTTGATGTGGCATTGGCATTTATGATTCAGAAAAGTTTGTGCATTCCCCTAGTGAGCTGACATTTAAAACAACTTTATAAAAGAATAATGTCTTTGGAAGAAAACCTGTACATCTGTTTTTACAGACTGAAATTCACCACAAACTAAAAAAAAATTTTTGTTTGTTTATTTATTTTTACATTTTCTATATTCCTGATGATGCAGCTTTAACAAGAAGTGAAACATTTCAGTCACCCAACAACAACAACAGAAATGAATTGGTTGAAATCAATGAGCTACTCTAAAGCTTCATGTGTCTTAAGAAGCACATGATTATGATCAAGGAAATCATTATTAGAGTCATCAAATCCCTGCTCTAACACGCTTCCTGCTCAACACGGCCACTTCTAATCAGAGAAGGCTGGTTAATTAGCTGATTGGTTAAATCATGTCTGCTGGGATCTAAGGGGACATTGAAATGTACAGGGCAGATGGTCCTCCAGAACCGGGACTGGGATCCATCGCTCTAGATCACCTTGTGTAAACAAAAGCACTCGCTCTGAAAACTGAAAAATATCATGTTTTTTAAATCAGGGATAGCATAACAATAAAATGCAGACTGATAAAGGAAGTAATGTAATATAAGGAAACTAAAAAAAAAAAAAAAAAAGCAATATATGATGATGTGTGGTACTGTGCATAAGTCCTGACCCCCCTCATTTATTCATATTGTGCTTTCAAAGAGTCAGACTTTCTTTTATTTTTAATGTCATAAGGAATATTTCTCCAGGCTTCCTGAAGGACTGTTTATTTTTGTTTGTTTGTTTGTTTGTTTGTTTGTTTGTTTGTTTGTTTGTTTGTTTGTTTGTTGGTTGGTTGGTTAAGCCACTCAGTGACCTATGAGTCATTCAATCAATAAAACACATCTAACTTAAGGCATGAACCAGTGAGAAACAGGTGCAGATGATGACAGATGATCAGGCCGGTCATTAGTGTCCTGCTGATGCTGAATGCTGAGTGGTTGGAACAGACGAGAGGAGAAACGAGGTCGCTGCTGAGGCTGTTACAGAAACAACCAAGTTTTTAAATAGTATTTTTAGGCACTTTGCAGCATGTCAGGATAAAACATTTGTTCTCATTCCTTTAATGTAATCTACAATCTTTAATTAAATTAAAAATGAACAAATTATATAAATTATATAAATAAAAATATTGCACACATTGACGTACGTATGTCTGATATAATAATACAAGTCTCTTGCCAATAACTGTCGAAATGAATAATACAATCATTACAAATTGGTTTTGATTTAACAAAATGGGAGTTATTATTTAGAAACTGAAGATAAAAAATAATAATAATTAAAAATAATAATAATAATCAGAGATCCAGCACACATTGATTTTGCATTTTGTTTAGTTATTTATCGTGTTTCAATTATGAATGTAAATTATGAGCAGAATTTGTTGAAACTGTAAACTGATGTTATGAAATATGTGTGTGATGTAGTTGTATTTTCACAACAGTTTCAATTTCATTAATTCATTTAATGAGAGCAACACTCTGGGAAGCTGGAAAAACTGCAGAACTGAAAAAAATATATTCGGTTTATTGAGTTTAAGTTCTTTTGCTCCGCAAAATAAAAATATTAAGCATGATTTATCCACAAAAAATTCACTCCGTCTGATGAGCATTGCTTTTAATGAAAATATATAGTTAAAATGGATGAGATTTTTTTATGCAACACATTATACTTTCCCGTTCCATTAAAAAATATACACTGTGTGTATATATATGTATATAGTGAATATATGCAGTAAATTTTTTAAATGTGAAAATGTGAAAAGTTCTCACTGGTTACTGTACAGGTGTTTTATTTCATAAGAAAATCACACATCTGTAAAGTGAACTTCTGATAGAATTTAATTGAATATAAAGGAAGAGCTGAGTGACATTTATGGAGCCAAGAGACTTTTACCTTTATTAACCCCTGATCAGGCGTTTCATACTTCGTTCGCTCTGAGATTTATTTTAGTTTTTTTTTTTCTTTTCCTTTCTGTTTGGTTCTATTTATTTTATCCTGTTCCACTTTCACATCTTCTCCTCTATTTTCATTTTTATTGATTCAGTTCGATTCTATTCTGTAATTTATTCTTACTCTTCTTTATTCTGTTATATATTTTTAGGCATTCTTCAACCTAGAGGTTCTCTAGACAAACAAACACACACGCGCACACACACACACACACACACACACACACACACACACACACACACACACACACACACATTTAAACATGCCATCATGTTCCACTTCCTGTCATGTTCGTGCTTTTAACTAGAGTACCTGATGTACCGTTTCTGCTACATTACCATCACTGTAACTCCACTTAGAGGCAGGAGCATCAACCCCCCAATGCACACACACACACACACACACACACACACACACACACACACACACACACACACACACACACACACACAGACAGAGACAGACATTCACAAACACACACACACACAGTGATAATGATTCTCTAGCCGTGCTCAGACGCTGAAGCTTCCTGTGATACACTGAACTGTTACAAGCCCTGTTTTAATTAGGGCCCGAGCACTATAAGGTGTAAGGATTTTTTTTCCACCCTTTTGGACTTTTCGGGGGTCTTAACATGCTCGAAACCTCATGGAACTTGGCAGACAGGTTGGAATCCGGTGCCATCAGGATGCCTGAGAGTCGTGTGGACAAACAAGATTTTGCTGCATAGTTCATACACACTTTCACGTAGGCACACGAAACTCGGTACACATGTAGAGCTCATCAAGCCGAACAACTTTCACACTGCATGTCCTGGGCTCAACTCAACAGGAGGCAGTTTATTTGGGTCGTTCGTAAAAACGCACCCGATGGATTTTGATATACTCCTCCTAGGGAAATTATACGATCATCACCAAACCGGGACAAAGAGATCTAAAGACATTGAGGATGCAAAATTGCTGAGGGATGTTTGATATCTCAAACGGGTCAGCCGTGACAATGTCTTAAACTTACACCGAGAAATGATTAATAACTTTCTGTGTGGCCTTATATTGAGTGACATTATATTCAGTGACACTTTCAGTGACATCAGGTTCAGTGACATCACAGTGTGATGCTTTTCTTCCAGCATCTACGGCCTATTGTACACACACACACACACACACACACACACACACACACACACACACACACACACTCACACACACACACACACACAAACGCTCTCAACAAATATTTAAGGCCCAAACTGACATCAGCCCTGTATAGTGTATGGTGTGTGCAGGTTGCGCGGCGCGCGCGGGGTGGCGATGGCGCAGGGTGCTTGGGCCCGTCATCGTTGCTTGCAACTATATTTTATTATTTATTTCTCTTACTTCCTGTTTCGGTGGCATCTTGATTCAGATCACACACTTTGTTCAGGACTGTGTGAAATAACTGCATGTGAGAATGTTTTACTTCTGTCTGTGTGTGTGTGTGTGTGTGTGTGTGTGTGTGTGTGTGTGTGTGTGTGTGTGTGTGTGTGTGTGTGTGTGTGAGTAAGTGCTGATGTTGTGGTATCGATCCACCCTGAGCACAGAGACGGAGGTCGTGATGGTGGAGACTCGGTTCAGTGCACCGCACTCCCACTCTGTGCATCACACACTTTATACACTCACACAGCAGACAGAATAAAGCCGTGATAAAACACTTTCCCGTCCGTCTTTAAACTCTCTGCAGCTCCGCTGCTGTCAATCAATTTTAGCTTCACCTGTTCTCGTCTGATGTGCACTAACGAGGCATCTGATTAACAGATCTCAGATCTAAGTGCCGGATAATAGATGACTGATGTGCAAAACACTTTCATCTCACGATCATCAAACTCATCTCAGTTGGCAGATTCGCGCTCCTCGTCTGTAGAGCTGTGAGGAGCAACTGGATAAAGTTCTACAACTATTGGAGCAAACTCCATAAAAAATTCAGGAGTTTGCTGGTTACTGAGAATGAATAAGTATGTTCATTATTTTAAATGTCCACTTAACATATAAAAAGAAGAAAGAAAGAAAGAAAGAAAGAAAGAAAGAAAGAAAACAATGAAAGAAAAAAAGTAAATAAAAAAAAACAAATAAAAAGGAAAGAAGGAAAAAGAAAGACAAGAAGGTTAGAAAGAAAGAAAGAAAGAAAGAAAGAAAGAAAGAAAGAAAGAAAGAAAGAGAAAATGACAGGAAAAATAGAGACTAGTTGATTAGAAAGAAAGTGAAAAAGAAAATTTAACAATAAAAGAAAAAAGAAGAGAAGAAAAATAAATACAATGGGATTAGAAAGAAAGAAAGAAAAAAAAAGAAAGAACGAAAGAAAGAGGGAAATTTGAAATTTGACAATAAAATGATTGCGCTCACTTCAACATTTACATGGATTTCAGTAGTAAATTTCTGGGTGTTTAAAAGTAATGACTAGATAAGTAGGTACTGTAAGTAATTAAAGCAGAGGAAAAAAATCATATCTCTGTAACACTGTGTGTAAAGTGCAGCTCTTTATCCTCTACAGTGCACATAAAGCCTCTTTAACATCACTGCAGTCTGAAAGTCTCTCAGCTTCCCATCAGTTTATAAAAGCTGAACTCCAGCCACAGTCTGGACGAGACGTTACCGCGACACGCCGCACTGACCTCCTGACCTGCTCTGCCCTCCATTTTGTTTTTCCTGCTTACACAGGTGGCAATTTTAGCTTCTCCGAGGAGGAAATTCAGCAGCTGCCATTTCACCGATTTTTTAAAAAAAAATTTATTTATCCTGCGCCCAGGATAAAGCTGGTTCCTGATTTTTTTTCTTTCTTTTTTTTTTTTATCAAACTGATTAAAAACTTTTTAAAGACACTTTAAATTATATACATTATAAGATACATTAAGTTACATTATATTTGTCAATTCCCATGACTTGATGAAGATCAGATCACATTTTATGACAAAAGATTTCAGAAAAGCAAACTGATGAGTCTCCTCCATTCCAGAAAACAGTGAAATATACTTTCAGTCAAAGAACAAAGTGGACATTTGTTTGAGGCTAAAGGGTTCAGAACAGTAACAAAAGCATTAACTGAAGTGCCCCCGTGTAAAATCCTCCGCTGGACATCAGCAGTGCGCTCTTTTAGTGGAGGTCTCCAGGATCTGTCGGATCTTTGTGACCCGCCCCTTGGGAAGAATAAATATCAGAAAAAAAGAGAGAAAGAAATTATATCACTGTATCAATAAACATGTATATTATATTTTATTATTAAAAAAATATATAGTTTTAAAATAAAAGTATTTAGCCAAATATTTGTGAGTGAATTGAATTGGAAAGATATCCATAAACAATAAATAAATAAACACGTACAGTAGGATTAAAAATATTCAGTTAAACGTGGAACACTTCAAGAGATGCTTTAACTGGGACTCTTCTTCGTCACACTGGCCCACAGTTGATAATTGTATATGATATATCAATGGAACAGTGTTTCTTAGTCCTGAATGTGAGAGGATACACAAATCCAAAGAACTGAAATCACCATGACAACCAAGGAATTACAACTGTAATGCTAAAAAATTTACTGTTCATCGTGTCCGGTATTCGACCGGCCTTTCGAGCAAACGTGTGTGTATAAACATGCGCAGAAGTAAAAACGCTCGGGTCCAATTTCTCGACCTTACAGCAGCCTCCAATTACGACATAAATGGGTCATTTGAACGACGGTGACGCAGAGCATCGCTCATCAGCACGGCTCTGTATTTATCCTCACAGGGTCTGCTTTTCCTTTAAACTCAATACGAGCACTGAAGCTTTATGAGGAAGTGGGGGACAGGCGGTAATTAGATCATAATGACGAGGTCTAATTACCTGGAGAAAAACACTGAGCAATTAGAGAGCGCAGAAGCAATATCGAGAGGTGTGTGTGTGTGTGTGTGTGTGTGTGTGTGTGTGTGTGTGTGTGTGTGTGTGTGTGTGTGTGTGTGCATGAGAGAGAGAGAGAGCGCGCGCGAGAGCACAGTGTGTTAGCACTCTGTCTATATGCCGTGTGGGGCTGAGGTTTTGTTTGTCTCGGCTTTATTGAGGTCATCGCTGCCCGGGGAATCTCTGTGTGTCTAGACGTATTATTTATCAAGTTTGATTAAAAAATAGGATTTGATTTCATATGAAATGTGACGGGATCTCGTCGCCCGGAGGAATAAATTACTACCTGTATTTCTGCCTTTGCTGCAGTGAGCATGTTGATGTAATGGTAATGAAAGTATTTCTCTGGTGATCAGTAGAGTCCTATCTTGTCTTGTATTATCTTGTCTTATCTTGCCTTTAAAAAAATAATAAAAAATCTTATTCTTGTTTAATTCTTTTCCTCTGGTCTTCTCTTATTGTATCTTATCCTGTCACATTATTTATTCTTGTGTCTTTTCTTGCCACGTCTTTTCTTTTCTCATCATATCCTGTCTTGTCTTTTCTTATTGTTTGGTGTCTTGTCCCGTTTTACCTTATACTGCCTGATCCTTTATTGGTCTCTTGTCTTTTCTTATTATCTAATCTTATACTGTATTTTCCTGTCTTATCTCAACCTGTCCTATTCTGTCTTATCGTATTCTGTTTTGCCTTATCTTATTTTGCCCTATCTCGTCTTATTTAATTGTTTTTTATCTTGCCATATCGTATCGTACTGTATCTTATCCTGTCTTATTGTGGATTCTCATCTTGTCTTACAATTTTTGGTCTAGTCTTACCCTTCTTATCTTATCTCATTCTGTTTTGCCTTATCTCATCCAATCTTATTTTAGCTTATCCTTTCTTATCCTTTTTTATCTTATCATGATCTAGTTGTGTTATATTTTCTCTTATCTTATCTTATTTTGTTTTGCCTTATCTCATCTTATCTTATTTTAGCTTATCCTTTCTTATCTTATCCTGATCTTTTTGTGGCATATTATCTTATCTTATATTTTCTTATCATCTTATCTATGTATTGCAGTGACCAATCACATCCAGAATTATTAAAATCTTTGGTAAAGATTGATTGCTTATATATTCATTTTCAACGAGTGCAACAGGGAAAAACGAGTGCAGTGCAGGCCCGGGATATGACATCTGTCCATCACAGTGCACCACATAACCATTAAGCCCTAAGGGCAAGATATCATTCCCAGTCCACATACCTGCACGATTCAGCATGAAGCCCAGAATCACTGCTTTCAATAGCCTTTCAATAGTACTCAAAAGTACTATATGCTTCAAAAAGGAAAAGTATGGTTCTACTTATTGAAGAAAAAGCTAGTTCTGAAATATCACCTTGCTGTGACCTTGGCCAAAAACCTAAAAAGTTCATCTCCTGATTATGAGGATAGCTCCATATAAACACTACTAACATTTAAACACTTACGGTATCATGTTGAGACTCTCAGAAAGATGGAGGCATAAAAAAGTCAATGTTTCAGATTTTGCCCTTGCCCACTTAATTACAGTAATTATGTTAACTCTGTGAAACACACACACACACACACACACGGCGACTCTTTTGGTTATTCAATTTAGCCTCTGTGGTGTCATTGGATTTTCCAGGTGATTTTTTTTTCTTCTTTCCTTTTTAAACTAGACTGATTGCCTGAGAAATTCCTAATCTCTGTCCTTTCCTCCAGTTTAATCATATAAACATTTGCTGAGAGAGAGAAAGAGAGCAGAGGTGAGGATTTGAAATTCCTGAGAGTTATGATGAGCACAGCAGAACATCTCTTAAAACCGTCACTGAATTTAGCTTAGCATTCGGAGATGTTGCTGCTAAATGCATGCTGCTGAGTCATCTTTTTTTTTTTTTTTTTAAGCAGCACAGTTCATTTTTCCCCCTCGTCATACTGTGACAGTTAAAGGAACGAGCTTCAGTTTTACACCTTTTATGAAGTAAAGATTTTAAAGGAGGAGGATGATGATGAGGAGGATGATGATGCTAAGGATGAAACCCATGAATGGTGGCAGGATGTCTCATTTAAAAAATCTTTTACAAAAAAGAGACAATAACCCCACAGCATGATGCCAGTCTCTCGCTGTTGGTTTCTTTGTTGTGTGTTTTAATGTCAAGTTGGTTTGGTGATCTCTGTGTCTCTGTTAGACTTGAGCACACACTGAGCACCCTGAGAAATAATTATTTCGAGACCTGAGTTGAACATGAAGGAAACGATTTGACATAAATCAGAGGTCTCTTAAAAAGTAAAGTTCATCTTTACCTCGCTGCTTGCTGAGTAAATCTGCTGCGTGCACACTGCAGTTTTTTGCTGTTTTACACCCGATTTACTAAAACCACAATGTAAAGAGTGCTTACTCATTTTTGCAGTCAAATATTTTGCAACAGACTGTAGTAATCAGCCGCGTGCAATTAGTTTGCAAAGAATAATTGAATAATTAATTGGACATGTAAAGAAAGTGCGCAGTCTTGTGTCTGCTCGCAAGCAGTCTTGGTGCATTTAAATCATTGTGAGGTCTCCAAAACAAACCACGTAATAATGTGCGATTTAGTCAAAATAACGAGGTGACGAATAAAACCTATGACATAATATTTTACATTACATCAATGAAGCGCTCTCTTGCGATAAAGAGTTAAACAATCATATTATTATTTAAACTCAATTTCTTGAAATAAAGTAATAAGATACCTCAGAATAACTATGTAATATTTTACATATTTACATTCAGTCAGTCGAACAGTGCTGGAGGAATGAAGGAAACATGATGAGGTGCTGGGTGTGATTAGAGCTGAGTGGTAAGTGCATGCTGGGCCGTTTTTAGCTTTGTAGGCAAGCATCAGTGTTTTGAATTTGATGTGGGCAGATACAGGAAGTCAGTGCAGGGAGGAGAGAAGTGGGAGAATTTGACAAGAGCATTTAAGGTTGGTTATTAATGTTAGGGGAAAATGATAGTTGATCTGTGAGTTTCCCCAAGGTTGCTGGCAATGACAGAAGAAGGGATCCGATTGTTGTCCAGAGAGATCATAAGATCCTGACAGGGGGACGAATCATCTGGAATGAAGAGACCAAGTATAGCGGGAGAACAGAAGAGGACCAAGTACTGGACCTTGTGGGATGCCAATGGAGAGTCTGCATTTAGTAGATGGATCCCCTTCATGTCACCTCATACGACCGTTCTTCTAGGTAGAAAGTAAACTATATGCCAGAGTCTAAGGCTTCCAAAGATAGACAAGAGAATTTTGTGGCTTACGGTGTCAATGCTGCTGTGAGGTCCAAGAGGATGAGGAAAGATACCAGTTTAGTTGATCTAATATTGATCTAAAGTAATTAGTTATTATGGGAAAACAACATGAAAACAATGACAATCTTCTAAACTAAAAATAATGACAATGGTAATGGTATTTCTACATTTGTAAGGTGATGTCATTAAAAAAAATAAACATCACATACTATACTGTACTATACGTAAAAACACTAAATATATACTTATAGTATTGTTTTTTTTTTTTTTTTTTTTTGAGCCGTTAAAACAAGCTAATTGCTGCTTTGGTTTGTGTCATACTTAGTGATACCTACCAGAAAGAGATTGGGTTGAAGTGGGCAGTTTGTTTCAGTTTAGGATCATTTCCAATGAGTTAAGTAAAAATAATAAATAAAAAAATATTTTGAAAATCGGTTTTGAACTTCAAATGAGAAGATAACTTCAAACATTGCCTCCGATCCAGGCTGACATTGGCAAGTAACGTCATCAGTGCAACTCAGCATTTAGAAACGGCAGCCAACGGTTACAACTCCCAACACAGCTTGTCAAGGTCACGGATTGTCACGACACACACACGAAACCAATCACACAATTACACCATGGAATAAATGGAATCTCAGCACAATCAATCTTAATGAAGAATACACTCCTGTGAGGAGCATACTAATCCTTTATAAAGGTGAATGCCATTTGGTGCATGACCCAGTTAGTTCCTGGTTCTGAGTTCAGTTTACCCCAGATCAGCCCATTCTTGATCCATTGTAGATCGTTTGTAATCCTTGCCTGTTTTCGATTATGACCTTTATACTTGTGTTTAATTTGTTTAGCAGTTGTAGTTTAAATACATGTGGACCTGCACCTATGTCAAATATTGATAGACTGTATCAAGAATCAATATATTGCCAGCACAGCTGTGATATCTTCAATATCACAGCCCTGCTGATATTTTCAGACGTTGGCCCCTTACTTCCAGTGAAAGAAACTCAGTACTTCAGCATACCGTGACATTTTGGACAATTTCATGTTTCCAGCTTTGTGGGAACAGTTTGGGGACGACAGCTTCCTGTTCCAACATGACTGCTGTTATAGTGGCACAAGGTGGGACAACATATCATAATAAACACTATGTCTCAAGAATTTGATGTTACTCAAGTTCATAGGCGTGCAATACTTTACCAATATAATGTGTGTGTGTGTGTGTGTGTGTGTGTGTGTGTGTGTGTGTGTGTGTGTGTGTGTGTATGTAGTATTTGTAAGGTGATGTCATTAATGAAAAAAATATAAATGTTTTTCAGTAAGATATGTAATGTCAATTTTAGTCACTCTATTATGAATACTTTAACATCACATACTATACCTTTTTAAGTAAAATATTTAATTATACTATTGTGTTTTATGAGCCGTTAAATGAAGCTAATTGCTGCTTCGGTTTGTGTCATACTGTGTGATTCCTGGTAGAAAGAGATTGGGTTGAAGTGGGCAGCTTGTTTCAGTCTATTACCATATCCAAAAATTCAAATAAAATAAAGATTACTCAGATTTTTCATGAAAAAGTAATGCATGTTTCTTTGGATTCGGTGAACATGTGCATAAGCCTTGATGTAATAAGAGCGAGCTCCATAAGTCAGCCAAGAATACTGTATAAAATGATAAAGTGGTGAGTTTTTGGCTTAAACATTTTCACAATGGTGCTGCTGGATAATGTCTGAGGGAATGCAGCTCTTTATGATCTCATAATATCTAGCTAATCATCTAATCCATCACGTTTAGCATCCATCTACTAAATAAATGTTTCTGTTTAAACTTTATATTTAAGACTGATTAACATTTAGAAATTGGCTTTAAAGCATGGTTTAAACTTAATTCATGTCATTGATACAGTATATATTATCAGTTAAATACCGAACATCAGGCCGCTCAGTTGAGTAACGTTACTGAAAGAAAAATGGCTTTATTTATAAAATGGAGAGTCTTTTAATTTCAGAAGATTTCTGGTTAATGAAATGTGTGCTCTGACATTTAGACAAAGAATTTAAAAAGTTGAAAGAACAAGACAACCATAATCAAAATAGTGAACAAATTGAACATGTTCCAGGGTAAAAAAAATAAAATAAATAAATAAATAAATAAATAGCTTAACTTAAATAGTTAACTACAATATGCTGTTTTCTTAAATTTTCTGTCTGGATTGTTTATTTACGGTGAACACCACAAGTGTTATAGCCGTTATAGCTGAGTTCTGAAAATGATGAGATAATTGACAAGAAAACTGCTAAAAAATAAATGTCAGGGAAAAAAATCAAACACTGCAAAGAAAAGGAATGCTCTGAAAAAAAATACTTGTTTTCAATTGAAAGCAGCATTTGATGTTTTCTCTTTTTGTTTTCTAATTTCCCTGTAATCGCATCAAAATGACAAGCATAGCAATTACAGACCATCAGGTGCACTTCTGTTGACAGATGTTTTAAATGGCATTTAATTTAAATAGATGTAATAATTATATTAATTGACTAATTAATTCTGTTCTGAAGAAGACCAAATGTAAAATATATCATTTCTAATCTCTATCCAAAGCTTCGAGTACATCTTGAAAATAAAAACTTATGGCCCCCTAAATACATTTTATTTAATCTAAGAAAATATGCATTTAATCAATCAAGCAACCAAAATTTTTTTACAAAGTGTGTTTGCTGATGCGTTGCTTATTGCTCTTTTTTTTACTTTAAAAATTATTCATTGGTTTCACCACCATAAAATTGAGCTACCAGTGAAGACATTGTAGCAATTTACTTTATAAAGAATGCATATTTTTTTAATTAAGATTTAATTAAGATTCCTTTCTATATGGTCAGTAGATATCACCACTTTATTTGTAAAGTTTACATAATATATATATATATATAAAAGAAGAGAGCGTACTTTCCAGTTCTTGTTGCAGAATATTCCAAATTGATCATAGGGGTGAATGTTGTCAGGTAACAAGTAAATAGTTAAGATCCTTCCATTGGATAATTACTGCTGTGATTAATCTGCTTCAGCTGCAACAAGTTATTTAACCGTTACTGATGCAGTGAGGAGCTTCTCATTTCTTAAACAACCATGTCAGAAGATGTATCCTGTGGTCAGGGCAAAGATGTTACTCTGTTCTAGAAGGGTCAAATTATTGTCCTGCGTCAAGTAAAGAAAACAACTAATGAGATTCCTGAAACTACTAAAATTGAATTAAGATCTTTGTAACACATTATTACACCTGGAATGTTTGTGGTGACCCATCAGTTTCAAGAAAGAAATGTGGTCTGGGGAAAAAATGTGTTGATCACAATCTTTTTGTAAAGAGATCTCAAGGGTTTGGCATTAAACAGCTTTGTAGCCTTAAGAAAACCTGTGAGGCTAATCGAAAAAAAAAATGCTAGGTAGCATAAAGAACAGGCTGTGGTGCATTGAAAAAAGTTCATGTGGTCTGATGAATCCAGATTTACCCTGTTCCAGAGTGTCTAGTACCTACTGTACCAGCCTGTAGGGGCAGTGTAATGGTCTTGTTCTGTTGGTCAGGTCTTGGTTCAGCAACATTATGTGCCCAAAAGCTGAGGTCAGCTGACAAGCTAAATGTGCTCAATGAGTTTTTCCATCAATGGGATTTTTTCTTCCCAGATGGCACATAAATATTTCAAGATGACGATTCCAGGATTTATCAGGGTCAAATTGTGAAAGAGAGGTTCGGGGAGCTTGAGACAAGACTTTAACCCCATTTGGAATCTTTCGCAGCAATCCAACTCACCCGTCAATACAAGGTCTTGGAAAGAAATCAATGCGACCCTGGACTGAAATACAGTAAATGTTGTGACTTTGCTTAAGCATATCGACATGATGCCGTGGTGAAATATAAGAATGTGTGACTTAAGTGTAGATTTAAACATAAATAGTTATAATGTACATCAGTACGATTTTATTGATTTTTAAGTTTTTATTCAAATATATTTGATCTCTTTAAAATGTATTTTATGTGTGTTTTATATACATAATTGTAAGAGTAACATAAGAGGGCATTTCAGCCAGCTAGCAAGCTAAACATGAGTCTGATGATCAAACATATGAACATGGAACAGTTTAAATCAAACATATTTAAAACTTAAATACCTCATCAGAGCAAAACCTCACTATAGTATAAGCGAATATCAGCTTTCATAAAGCATGACGGTACATTTATCATGTTCGGGATCGATATCAGAGATACATTATACATGCGCGATTACCATCATGCCCTAAATAACGCCTGGTTTGAAATTGCAGCATTGAAATGAAGAACCTTCTTCACAACTCAAACCCATTTTCCATATTTATCTTGCACCTGAGAGCTGTAATTCCATCGAGAGGCAGAGAGGGAAATAGTGAGCGAGGCAAAATGACAAATTGATGTGATGGTAAAAGTAGCAGACTGGTAGTAGGGGAAAATCAATGTGTGTGCATAAATACGGGTATTTACATCGATGTATTTGGGCGGCGAGGCACAAATCAATCAAAGACACACAACTCTGCGTCTTCGGCAGTGCATGGATTTAAAATTGGAATATTTCGGGTTCCAGTGCAGACGATTAAGTATGTGATTGAAAGGCTAAAGCAAAAACCGCTTCATTTATATACAGTAAAGTTTTCTGAAATCGGATTAAAGGATCATTTCAAGTGTTTACACTCTTCATATTGTACAATTCACATTTTGTTACACATTCTAACATCAAGCTGGCTAAACAGTGTTCAGGCCGTGCACTTTCCATTTTCCATTGTATGTATTGTTATATTTAATATATTTTAGTGTGTTTATTCTTTTGTTTATTCTTTTGTTTATTATTGCTGCTGGTCTCTGAGAGCTGCCAAACAAATTTCATTGTACTGTACCACTACAATGACAATAAAGTCTCTTTATATTCATCTTTTTCGATCGCCTTCTCTTTTTTTATTCATTTTATCAATGCCTACCAGAGCATCTCTTCCCACCCAGCCTCCAGAGCTGCGCTTAATGCCTACAAAAATGTTAGACTTTTCAGGATACTGCCCGGGATTTACCTGTCAGTTATTACGACAGCGAACCTGTACATCCCGCCTCACCTACCACCAGAGATCCACACGATGGACAAACCTCATGCGCACTTCCATTAAATATCAGGCCAGAGGAAACGGCTCAGCGCCGCTTTTCTGCTGCCAGTCAAATAGACGAGGGGATTAGAGGCTGAAGCCTGAGGTTCCTGAAGGTTCACGCTACGGCAGGAAACCGAGCTGAAATTAGATCTTAAGCACCGAGGAGCTTAAAGCTGCCTCAGTGGTCAGGAAAATGATTTCTGGATCACGCGTGATTATGTGATATGAGGTCGAAATGTGGTTAGCTTGGGTGGAGTTTAAGACGGGCGGCATGGTGGTTAGCACCGTCACCTTGCACCTCCAGGGTCCGGGTTCGATTCCCGTCTCTGTGTGCATGGAGTTCCGTGCCTGGTCGGTTTCCTCCTCCTACAGTCCGAAGATGTGCAGGTTAGGATAATTGGCGTTCCCAAATTGGCTGTAGTGTGTGAATGAGTGTGTGAGTGTGTGCGCATGGAGTGTGTGAGTGTGTGCGCGCCCTGCAATGGATTGGCACCCTGTCCAGGATGTACCCCGCCTCGTTCCCTAAAGTCTCCTGGGATAGGCTCCAGGCCCTCTGAATACTGGAGAAAGCAGCGTAGAGGACGAGTGAGTGAGTTTAAGACAGCGAGGGCAGATGATTTGGTCAGAAGAATACTTTAAAAACATTGGTAACTTTTTTTTTAATTTGTGTGTGTGTTATTAAATAACTTGTAAACAAGTTATTATAAGGTTTGTACTTGGCTGAGGTCTTACTTTGCACTATTAAAGTTGTAATGATTTAGGGGAGACACCATCACAGAAAGTGCAGAGGATCTTTACATGCCCGCAGCTCTTTTGTGTGACATCAGACCCTAAGGTTAAACCAAGCCCGGCATGTGAGGGCAAAATCCTGGAAGGTGAGATTTATCATAAAGAAATTTGTGGGTCTCAGCCCTCCAACAGGGAGACGAGGCTAATCCTTGTAACGGACGAGGCTCTGTTGGTGTCACTGGCGCTTGTGTAGAGACATTTTTATCAAGCGTGCCTCATTAAAGAGTAATTATTTGGTCAATTTAACACAGAAAATACAAAATATATGATGTATAATTGGTGTTCAAGTCAAAGCAGGACATTTGATTGTGAACGTCTCATGGGAGTATACAGCTACGAGAGAAAAAGCTCCCATTATTTCTACACTAATGCCCTTATTCCAGTGTTTCACTTGTGCATGGATACTATCAAGGTAGAAAGATTTCTCGGTACGCCGGAGCCCTGATCCTACTGCCTCCTTCATGTCTGAAACACTGGCCTCCCAGGAACATAACTGTGTTCTGTAAGATGCTCTGACTTGAACAACCTTCATACTTGTGTTACATTTGCTAATGTTGAGGACGTGCAGGAGTTAAATTGGACCGAGGCTTTCGGGGAGCCTTATTTTACCATGTGCACCATGACATCCCAAGACACATGCCCATAGCAGGGTAACTGTGAAAAACATTCTATTGATACTATTTATGATATATTTTTACTTTATGTTAGGAACTAATATACAACAACATATTATGTTAGGAACTAATCTTAAACAAAAGATAATTAGGAGGATTTATCATGTCCACTTTTGATTCATCCTACACTCTAAAAGTCTCGAGCCCTCGTCAGACAGCAGAGAGGCTACCAGGATAAGCAGGAAAATGGGTCAGAAACAATAACAAAATGTACAAGAGTGAGTCAAAAATTATCCGCACCCGGGTACTAGTAGATCTTATGTCTTATCAGCAGACGGCAGGATGTCTGTGTTGTGATATGCATGAAAAAAGAGCAGCGTGCAGCGACTGGTTTACTGGGTGTACCTGGTGCCGAAACAAGAGCTTAAACAGAAGCGTTTGGAGATCAGCAAACAAAACTTGAACAGATACTCTAAGGAAGCTGAACAGTTCTTAAAGAGAATCATTACTGTTTTACGAGACATGGATTCATCAAGCCTGGGACATCATCAATCGCCGTCTACTGTATGGTGGACAGCTATCCAAGGATGTCATGATCTCTCATGATGATGCACGTCCTCGCACTTCCGCCCACACTGTCGACACTCTGCGATGTTTAAGCGTCCTCACTATAGTCCTGATCTCACTCCATCTGACTTTCAACTGTTTGTTTGGTCGCCTAAAAGATTCACTTCTGATGAAGAAGTGAAGACAGCGGTGCATCCACCTAAAACATTTTTTAATGCGGGGATACGGAAGCTTGTGGACTGATGGGCAAAGTGTAAAAGAAAAAGCAAGGAGATTATGTCCAGAAATGATGTATTTGTCTTTGTCTAAAAGTCAATTAAAATCAATTCTTCAGCCAGAGTTTTTATAGTTTTTTGACTCACCCTCAAATTACTTGTGTTTTGATTATACCGTAATGAACATTACATCTTATCGGACAAGAGCGCTTTAAATATCACCATATTATAAACCTGACAGGTCGTTTGAAAATGTCCTCAAAAGTGTTATAAAGAACACATGGAGCCTGATAAAAATCAGTAATTTCCTGAATTTTGACTGAAATTTCAGTTAGAGCTCGGTACCTTAGAATAATGTATCGAATTATAATAATAAAGACATATAATATTAGCGGTGCTTTGTTTTTTTAATTGCAAGTTTTGATAACACACAAATCATAAGCACTATTTCAATTAAACTTCATTACACTTGCGGTTGTAATTTTGCTCCGCCTGCACATAGCTGGGGAGCGACAGTTGGTGTAATTAATCAGAATCAAATCAGGTTTATTGGCCAAGTATGTTGACACACAAGCAATTTGATTTGCAGCGATGAAAGTAGGTTTAAATTCTTTCTAATTATGATGAAGATAAACCATGGAAGTGGTGGACAGTCCTGAGAAACTCATCAGATTTACTGTATATTTCCGCTTATTCCTCTTTAGTATATCAGCTCCGTTAACTTCCGTCCTCCAGGGTTGCATCCCAAATAGCATCAAATAAAACGCTAGCGTGCGATGTAGGGCGTACAATCCCTTGTTCCACACAACAAGTAGTACCCTTGACTAAGTTATTGAGAATAAGAGCTAGTTAGCGTTGTAGGCATAAATAAAAGAACACGGAGATTTGGAACGACTTAGAACCAAGATGACTTACTGTACCGTTGTCACATGTGGGTTCTTGATGAATGTGCGTCTGTTTCTGGTTTTGATTGTGGCTTTTGACAGGCAGCTGCTCTCTCCTCAGTACAGACCTACTTTCACACATGACCAACAGTTATTGTAATTAACGATTCTTAGACCTCCTGAGATAAGAAGTGATACTGTATATGTGCAGCGCTGTTACTGTGTATTATCAGCACTCGTGGAATGCATCTCATCAGACTGCACGGTCAGAGTTAACCAACCTTTACTGTATATAATATACTATAGGGAGTTTTTTTGGTTAAATAATAAAAAAAAATTCTAATAAGTATAAATTCTTACTGAATTCCTTTGGTGACTACACGTACCTGGGTGTGTTTGCACGGCTTGATTGAGGACAAATCTGGTCCTGTTACTGTTACAAACATACTCTCTTCAGGATCGAACCTAGCAAAGTAAGCATGTCTGCTGTCAATTACTAATTGAAAATTTCAATACTGTTTGCATTTTCTGTTTAATTCTGCCTTGGAAGTCTGGACAGTAGTAAAACAACATGCACTAAATGAATGGCGATGTTCTGCTGAGAATAATGAAAGGGATGAAACTACCTTTTATGTTATTCTGTATATTACAGTAGATTTCCTTTGTGTAGTGTATTATTAAAATAAACAATGCCATCTTGTTGCAAAGCATATATTTATTCAAACATACTAAAAGGAGGTTAAGTGTATAGCAAGGTTCAGTCAATTATTGCATGCAGCTTTGTTCCAGTCTGTGTTCTACATTCGCACAGACCGAAATTTAATCATTATAATCAGACATATTAACAGTTAGCATTACCGCTTTATAATGTGTCATTTATTCCTCACTGGATCTTAATGGTCTTAATAATGGCCACCTTAGGCTTTGAAGTTAATGTTTCGTTAGTTTTTTCCTGTTGTGAAGCTCATATATTCAATTTGAAAAGCATTTCATGAACTACCGTTTAAAAAAAGAGGTACATTAACATAATACCCGCAATCCTTCAACAATACGTTTTTGAGCTAAGGCAGCAACTGTGGCTTAGTGGTTAGCATTGTCACCTTGCAATTTTTGGGTCAAGGGGTCGAGTCTGGCCTCCGGGCTGTGCGTGGGAGCTTGAATGTTCTCTCTGTGCTCGTTGTGTTTCCTCCAGGTACTCTGGTTTCCTCCAACACTCCATATACATTCATTGTAGAAAGATATCACTCGGAGCCTATCCCAGGAGACTCCCAGGAGAGGCGGGGTAGATCCTGGACAAGGTGCCAAGGGCACACACACTCACACTACGGGCAATTTGGGAACACCCATTAGCCTAATCTGCAGGTCTTTGGACTGTGGGAGGAAACCGGAGGAAACACATCAAGCACGGAAAGAACATGCAAACACCATGCACACAAAGATGGGAATCGAGCCTGGCAGGGAATCGAACCCGGACCCTGGAGGTGCAAGGCATCCCCCACCTTAATCACTACACAACCATGCTGTAGGTAGATATTTGTTTCAAAATTGTCAATATTGTATGATTGTGTGTGTGTGTGTGTGTGTGTGTGTGTGTGTGTGTGTGTGTGTGCGTGTGTGAGTGCATGTGCCTTGTGATTCGTTGGCACCCCACCTTGTACACTGGGATAGGTTTCAGATCTCCTGCTGTCCTACAAAGGATAGGTGGTACTGTATAACAAGTAATAAGTAGCAAGAAATAAGGAAACATTAAATAACTCAAAGCTGGAGAAAAATGCCTAATGGTATTCAAGACACTTAAGTCTTAAATTTTCTGCAGTTACACACAATAAGGAAAGGATGGAGCCAGATTTTGCCTCACTGCAGGTCATTTTGCATCATAGACCTTTGCATAGCAAATACTCATCTGAGACAACCACATGGCTGCTGTAACACATTCACTTTTACCAAGAATGTGAGCTGATCCAGTGATGAAATGGATTATTAGGGCTGTGAAGCTACTTAACACTTTTAGTGTTATAATGTGTGACATATGAGAAAACCCACCATAGATTTCGGGTTAGGAGGTTGTTTGGGGGCTTCTAACATATATGTGATAAAAGGGTAACCATCCAATGGCAACATTCAATGACAAAACAATGGATGGGCCATGTAACTGTTCCCTTTAATCTTGCATCTGAAAAATCTAAATTCAGATTTTTTTTTCTGCGGATAAAGCTTTTCTTCTTTTTATTCACTCGTATTTCATACAGAACTCTAAAAATGATTACAGTACAGCAGGGAATAGCTGGCATGATGAAGTGAGAGGCCATTACCTCGACACACAATAAGTAAAATATCGAAAAAAAAATCTCCAAGAGCTGTGCTCATGAAAAAAGGACAAACATGCACACGAGTTTTGATCACATTTTTAATAAAGATGTAGAAGAAAATGACTTCTCGAAATGACAGAATCACAGTTCAGCTTTCACATGACTGAAAAGATATTTGCAATAAGTTTGATTTGTATTGGCACACAATGCAGCTCGTTATTAGTTTCATCTGAATTCTGCTCTTTGATAAAAAAATAATAAATAAATAAATAAAAAAATAAAAATAAAAAAGTTAAGTTAAGACCAAAGTCAAGGTCTTTGGTTTCTGAACTACAGCGATGGTCAAAAGTATTACGTTAACATACACCGTGTTTTATATTTCTCCTTGGGCATGAAAGAAGCAGCATCAATAATTAGTGTCAGGCTGGAGAGTTGTACTAACTCTGAATTAGCTTGTCCAGTTAAAGGATGGTCACCATCAAATGGGAATAAATACAACAATAGTCACCTTGGCTGGACTACAGAGGTTCCTAGATGGATGGATGGTTTGAAGTGAATGTTGCACACTAAATATTCACCTCTTCTGTTTGACCTACAGTTATTCTTCATTATGCATGTACTATATTCCTAGTGTCTGTCTGTCTGTCTGTCTGTCTGTCTGTCTGTCTGTCTGTCTGTCTGTCTGTGAGACATGTCGTTCTGTGTGTATTGTCAGAGAAATAGCCTGTATTTTGTCATATTGAAGAATACAGGCCTCTTATTGCTATTGTCTAATAAAAAATAACTTAACTCTTATTGACTTTTGTATAGCTACAACACGATATATTAATTGACTTAAATTTGGTTAGAAATCATGAATCAAAAGAAAATAGTACACAATATTTAAATAGTAATTTAATTAATAAAAGTATTATTATTTCTTATCCATAAGGATATTCCTGTTGGTGTTGATGACTCTTCACCTTCTTTTGTTTTGCATTGTATCTTTGCTTTTTACAAATGGAGATATCTGCACCCATCCATTCAACCCTCCCTTGTTTTATCTGGGCTTGGGACATATGAACACACACATACACTCATTCACAAACGGTGGACAATTTGGAAACACCCATCGGGCTACACCAGATGTCATTGTGTTGTGGTAAACTGGAGTACATAGACGAAACCCACCGGGCACAGACAGAACATGCATAGAGAAGACATGCCAAGGACATCACACGCTAAGCCGGATATACATATGTAAATGTATGGATGTCTGTATAAAATGTACAGAACAAATATTGATGGAATATATTCAATTCAATAAAATTTTATTTGTAAAGTGATTTTAACAACGGTCATTTTCACAAAAGCAGCTTTACACAATCAAAAGAAAATGATGGAAATGTGTATGAAATGTGAGAAAATGTGTATGAATCAAAATGATTAGATAGTCCCTGATGAGCAAGCTGAGGGTGATGGTGGCAAGGAAAAACTCCCTGGGATGGGGAGTTGAAAAGGACCAGGCACAACAGGGAACCCACACTCATTTGGGTGATGGCCGATAGCAGGGATTGATCTGCGGTCATACTGTGTGTTAGGAGGCTGGAAGTTCAATATAACAGTTGATGTCTTTAAGTTAATATGGAGTCCAGTTTGTTATTTGGAGGCTCAGGAAGCACTGTAGTAAATTCCATTGCTGAAATATTGAGCCACTGCAGTCACAAGTCCTCAGAGAACAGCTGTCTGCATCAGCTGTATGTGGAACTGTTCCCAGTCAACACACACATCCAGAAATCCCACACAGGCCTCCATGCGATGAGATCACTGGGATGTAAAGCGACCAATCACTTCATATCAACAAACCGTAGTGATCAATGAGAGTAGGATAGACAGCATCTAAACATACCAGTCTCAGGATTAAGCAGAAGGAAGTTAATTAATATCCAGTATATTGTGTTTTTCACACATTTCTTAACTTTATTAATCTGGCTTTTCCCATCTGGTTTTGTGAGAGACGTACAACTGTGTGTCATCAGCATAACAGTGAAAACTAATACCATGCTTACGAATTATGTTGCCCAAAGGAAGCATGTAAAGAGAAAAAAGCAGTGGGCATAAAGCTGAACCCTGTGGAACACCAAACTTGAGAACAGGCAGAATAATCACCATTTAAATCATTTAAACCATGGAGGTGGTGGACAGTCCTGAATAACTTACAAGATTTACTGTATATTTCCACTTATTCCACCTTAGAATATCAGCTCTGTTAACTTTCTGATCCAGGGGTTGAACCCCAAATAGTCATAAATGCAAAGCTACTGTGCTACAACTGCTCCTTCTTCAGCACTGAGAAATGTCCAGACCCACTTTCACCCATGCTGAGACTGACGGTGTAATTAATGATTGTAGAACACTTATGGCACCATGCAAGACAGACTGAAAGTTACAGTGCAGTATTGTAGTGGTTAACATTCTATGATCAGCTGTTCAGTGCAGTAACAGCCACAAGGAAAAAGCTATTTTTTAAGTCTGTTTGTGCGGGTTCTGAGGCACCTGTAGCACCTGCCTGATGGGAGAAGGGTGAATAGTCCATGATTGGGGTGAGAGGTATCTTTGATAAATCCTCTTGCCCTTTGCAGGCAGCGCTTTTGGTAAATGTCCTCTAAGGTGGGTATCTGAATACCAATGATTCTTTGGGTGGTTTTAACACCACAGCTGCTGTACCATACTGCGATGCAGTCTGTAAGGATGCTGGGGCACAATATTTTTCACACGCTCATAAATCATTCACAAAAACAGTCATGTGAGTGTAAACAAAGTATCAGATTATCGCAGTTTGTGATCAAAGGTGATCTTATCCCTAGAAGGCATAGATTACAGGTAAGAAGAGATTAGTCAGAAAAGCAACCAAAAAAATCCAAGGAATTAGAACTTTCATGATGATACTACCACCACCATGCTTTACAATCATTGTGCCAAGGCTGAAAATTCAGATTTGGTCTCATCACACCTGAATAGCCTTTTACTTATTAACCAATTATATTATTTATTTATTTATTTATTTATTTATTTATTTTAAGTCTCAGCTAACTCCAAAACTTCCTTAAAACTTTTTTGAGAATTCATATGGTGGGTGAATACTTCTGCATGCACACTGAGATGGCACAGAGATAAACGAGATTTAAAGCACTTTATTTCTTTTTTTATTATTATTAAACATACATTGGCAAAAAAAAAGGCAGACCAGGGTTTAAAAGCATTTGCATTCATTCATTAGATTTACATTAATTTGTTCGGAAGGTGCTTTTATTCAATGAAATGAAACATCTCCACTTCATGCACTTTACGAGTGTGCTGGCCTGACCGTCATATGGCCGAGTTGCATTATACTCCTGCTTTCCTGATTATTTCACTACAAAAACACTATTTGTTATTTTATTATTTATTAAAGAATAGCATATTCAATTTAATCCAATTATACTGACATTTAATTGTGTGACATGTCTTTGAACCAAGCTCTCACTCGCCTTGATTTCTTTCTCTCTTAAAGTTAATAAGACAAAAAAAAGGGCAGCTAGTCATGTTATTTGGAAACCGCAGAGCGAAAAATCTCCTCTGTCCTGATTATGTCAGACAGCGTGAAGATACGCATTAAACTCGTCTGTGTTCATCCAAAACTCCCAGAGTTCAGTTACGTCCAAGTGGATCTACAGTATATAAACACTGTAGGGTGTTAATTCAACTTTACTGTTATGTTGAATAAATGAGTCAAGTCCTTCTGCTACAGACTGAGCCTATGACAGAACCAGAGCCTTGTTTATTTGTCTAATAATATGATTTCTCTCTCTCTCTCTCTCTCTCTCTCTGGATGTACCCATGACAGGAATGAAGCTGAATCAAATACAAGTGAGCTAAAAGATCCTGAATTTATTTGCATTTTTTGTAACTGTCATGTCGCAGGTGTCAGACAGAACCTTGTCTTACCTGGGATCTGCTGGGATCTTACCTGGGATCTGCTTGCAGGTTTTAATCATGTGCTGGACAGTTCTTCACTCAATTACAGTAATTTTAAATGTCCTGTATTGATTTCAATACTTGATGCAGGCCAATAATTTAAACCTTCTGAAATGGTGACTTTTGTTGTTGTTGTTGTTGTTGTTCAGGCGGTGTAAGTCCATTCAACGCAAATGCATAAATAGTCATTTGCAAACCTCTTGATCTAATATGACAAAATGGCAGCATAGTGGCTCAGTAGCAACGTTTTGAATAACATCCAGGTTTGAGGGTTAGACTCTCATCTCAACTCAGTGTGCATGGAGTTTGTACTCCCTGTGTTTGGTGGGTTCCTCTGGGTTCCTCAACAGTTCATAGACATGCCTTGTAGCCTGACGGTGTGAGTGTAGGAGGCAAAAAGATAGGGGTCTTTAGCAGCATACGTACAGTAGCTTCCCCTACAACAAAGACCGCTGGTGTGAGGTCATACTGCAGGTCAGCGCAACAAATTATTACTTAGCTTGAATAAATGGATGGGTGGATCGATTTCTTAATAATTAATATATATTTCAAAAATCTTGGCCAAACAAGAATGCTGTCTTATGCATGTATGGGTTAATAATTCAAAATCGATCAATCAATCAGTAAATCAATATTCACATGTACGGAGTGATGTATAGCAGCCAGACCATCCTGAATTTCGGCGTCTAATATTCCCTGAGCTGCCGTAGCAGGAGGTGTCCTTGTTGGGTTAATTGTTAGTCTCAGCTTCCCACCTGCACATTCAAACACACACTGAGATGGAAGTCACAGTTATTGCACAAGATTTCACCGAGCCAGAGAGTGAACTGTCAAGAATCTCACCTGCATGATGAGCAAGTATAAAATTCCTCCAGCAGCCATTATAAGTATATCTTATACATTATTACTGAGTATACACTGCACTATAGCTGCTATAGAGAGTAGAAATCTGACCTTAAGTTGGTAAAAATAGACATGACACACTGCCACATCATGGACGAACTCGGGATTAAATGTTTATACGGCAGCGCTGATGCATTCTGCATCCTGATTGGTCAGAAGGTGTTACTTAATTTTCCATTACAGCATGACAGACAGAATATTTTTTGTTCTTTACTTGGTAACAGATGAAGCATTTCCAGCCCTCTCTACAGTGAAAAAAACAAGCTGCTGTTGTATCTTGTAAAAATCGATCAGCTGAACATCACAACGTCTGTCTCTATTCACAATGTGTCACTTGATACTAATTGAGTAACGGAGGAGAGAGAGCAGGAACTCACATGATTCCTGGTCAGACACCAGTGAACTCAGCTCAGAATACTGTATTAATATAGAGTTTTTAAATTATATATATAAAATTAAAAAAAAATCTGACATGACCTTTTGAAATCACACCCATGGGGATTTTGGAAGAACCAAATCAGCAGCAGGGATCAATTTAACTTCTGGTAAACGTGATAGGATGAAAGCCTGCATGATCATGCATCTGGTCCCCTAAAGCGTTCTTCTGTTCTTCTCGCTGGAGGAACGCGTAAAGGTTATATTTATAACTCTACAACAGATGGTGTCATGAATTCCCCCTCGCAGTGTGTTGAGCATTTCTGAGTTCTGTTCTTGTGTAGTTTCATTTTGAGTGCATTTGACTTTTTTTACCACGTCAGTCCTGCCATTCTTCCGTTACCTGATTCACCTGTTCTGTGTCACTTAACTCGTTGGCTCTGTTCCCTGTTGCAAAGTCTTTGGTCTTGTGTTCTTGGGTTTTGATCCTGTTTTTTTTTTCATTTACAGTCCTGGATCATCCCATGTTGAACCCACACGACTGTGTTTTCACTTGTTATCAAAAATAGGAGTACAGTGTCAAAATCCTGTTCAGTTAAAAGTATGTACTGTACATGTGACAATATTAACTAAATAATTAAAATGAATAAACATGCCACTTAATAAATAAATGAAAGTAGAATAAATAAAATTAATGCATTTGTTAAACAATTGAAATGTAAAATTGACATTAAACTAATCAAAAGTAAGGTATTTGATTTCCATTCAAACGTTTTATTTAATTACTTATTCAATAATCTATGCAACGATTTATAAAAATGTGCAATTATTCATGACATACATTGCATATAATATAATTATCATATACTGTATAATCTCATCAGAGCATTTACAAACTTAAACAGCTAGCTGAATTAGCTAGTTTACTAAATTTGAAGTTACTTTAAGATCCAGCACATTTTAAAGATCAGGATTTCCTTTTTATCTACCATCTTTAAAATGTCCTAATGTGCTGTTGAATTCAATTAGCTAGCAAGTTATGTTTGTAAATTGGCCCATAAAAAATTTCATCCACTTTATCCTGATCAGAGTTACTGTACACCAGGATTTAGCCTAGCCTTTCCACCTACATGGATGTCTCTACATAAATTGCTACCTTAACACTAATTTCCAAATTTTTGCTAATTGATTCGAATACTCTATTTCGACGATGAAACAATGAAACAAACAAAAACTGTACTAAAGAAGCAAAAATGAACATGTTCGAAAAGGAGTCGGAAGAAGTACAATATATCATCCATATATAAAATGTACAACATTCATGCATTTGGGAATGATGATGAGAATTTGCTTATCGGTCTTCCAACAGTAGTAATTGGTGCTAGCTTTCACCGACCCTGATAGGAAAGAGCTCGGTGGTGAACTTTGTGAAATGGCCAGAATCAATTAAAAAGAGAACAAAAGGAGAAAGAAAATTACCTGCACTAAACCCCAATCTCTGGTTCTCACTACGTCCCCTTTGTGAACCCTTAACCCGAACGTGATTCCCGTTGCTCCAAGTCCAACGTTTATTAAATGATAATGAAGAGATCTTTGTATCCTTGGAAACACCTTTCTGCAGATTGTTTTTTTTTTTGTGTGTGTGTGTGTGTGTGTAGGCTTTCTGAGTTCGTAATGACCACATCCTTCCTCATGGTCAGTAAAAGCTAACAGCTGTGCCCATTGTAGTGTGTTTATCTGATACTCCCACTGTCCTTTCATTGTCCTCCAAGGACTTATTCACTCGTGTTCAACTAGTGTGCATTGCTGGTATCGATGTAACAGCTGAAAATGTGCAAGCTCTGTGTATTAGCATCCTGTATTCTCAATGTAATGCATCCAACCAGCTTTAGGGCAAGCTGGCAAAATAAATAAATAAATTGTTGGCCACCCGATGACTAACATCGGCCCACTGACATCTTGTTAAAGAAGTTGTCCTGCAGAGTGCACCAGGATTCCTTATTAGTGAAGCAGCAAACAACAATACCAAAAGAAAAGAAATGCTTTTTTTTTTCTTTTTTTCTATTTTTGTTTGTTTCCCCCCAAAGTCCCAGGTTGAAATGTTCATGTCCCCCAAGGTAAGAAAAAGTGTTTTAATGTTTTCTGTTTCACTACGTTTTAATTTCTCCTACAACACTCAGGTCTAATTTATTTATCATTTTATAAATGTTTATGATTCTTATGAAAGTACTTTTGACTGTACATAATAACAACACAATTATGAGAATAACCCCCCCTTTATCTATCTATCTATCTATCTAGAACCCTTGTATAATATGTACTATACACTTGGAGTTCAAATATAACAAAAAAGGTCCATGTCGGTCTACCTATTCAAGGCTTTTTATTTTAGGAAGTTTTAATATCCAATTTAATATAAAAATATTTTTAATCAAGCATTATAAAATCCATTAGTGGCATAAACATCAAAGCACATTTTTTAAACTCAAAATTATATTAACATACTCATATGATTTTCTCTTCACAGCACTTCAGACTTCATTATTATTTTAGACAGAATTACTTACAGCAAAATAATTTAGAAATATTATCCAGGTAGTAAAGATCGATTTTACAGAACAGGCAGCGCATGGTTTTCATCGCTTTAAAGACATGAATGTATCTAAAAACATTGTAAATAGTAAAGTAAACACCCAATACGTTTTTAAACTAACTCTGTTGTTTTAATGTTTTATTATTATTATTATTATTATTATTATTATTATTATTATTATTATTATTATTATTATTATGTGTTTATTTATTATTGGAAACAGCATCTCCAACAAACAAGTGGTTTTTTTTTCTCACTTATACCACAACAAAATGGCCAACATATATTGATCTGCTCATAAAAAAATACAATTTATCTTTTTATAGTTTCTACATTAAATGTACAAAATCACCTACTGTACGTTATAGGAGCAGTGGACAGACTGACTGGTACAAATAGCTGACACTGGAGATTCGTTCTATAAATGTTACAGGAAACTTAATCATGTCAGGATTTACACTTATTTTATATTGTTGTTTTAGTATTTATACAAGATCTTCCATACGCATCTCTTTATCACTTTAAGCACACGTTCTTTCTTTTTTTTTAATCAGTCAAATTTGTATATAAATAATTGGTCATTAAAGATTATAACACTACTGTATATTATATCTAAATGCTTTAATATGATAAATAACTTACTGTTTGCACATGTTGTTTATATCCTTAAAATCTTCATATAGGAATACAGTGGAACCTTGGATTACGAGCATAATTCATTCCAGAAGTGTGCTTGTATATCAAAACACTCATAAATCAAAGTGAATTTCCCCATAAGAAATAATGGAAACTCTAATTACTCATTCCACAACCCAAAAAAATAAATACATAAAAAGAATTAATACAAAATATAAATTAAAAATAAAACAAAATAACCTTCACTTTACCTTTAAAACAAAGTAAAAATAAATCCCGACAGATAAGTGTTTCCGGTAGTGTTTGTGCCAGTATGCGCTGTGTATATGTGTGTGTTTGTGCGTTACGCGCACACACGTGGTCACAGTATTATAGTAAACAGTACACACATGCACGGATGTTGATTATACCAGTGAGAGACGCAAACTAAGATCGAGCAGGGGTGACGATTACCCACAATTACGCAGCACAAGAGAGAGAAAAACTATTGGCTCAGTTGTGATTACGTGATGCTCGGCATCAAAGCGTATGCGTGATACATGATACTCGACTCGTTTCATTCATTTAAAATTTTTGCTCCTCTTGCAGAACAATCACAAACCGCGTTACTAGCAATCCGAGGTTCCACGGTGGTTGGATGTTAATATTTTACTGTAGTTCCACCTGTTTAAAGCCATTGATCAGGTTCAGGAGTCATGAAGTGCTAATAAACAGAAACATTAAGAAGCAGCTGTGAGGTGCACGACATTAAAATCTGGGTGTAAAGAGGTTAATTAAAAAGAAAAATTACATTATAATTAGACATTTGGCAGAAGCTCTTATCCAGGGACACATACTGTAAGTTTTGATTATTAAATACATTCTTACACCGGTTCACTAGATAATTAGGAGTACCAGTTAAACGCTGTTGGGAATTATTTTATTTATTTATTTTATTTATTTAGTCACTTATTTATTCATTTATTTATTCCTTAAAGATCAACTTTATAGATATCTACAGAAAGTTCATTCCACCATCTAGGAGCCACAACACAAAACAGTCTTCCTGCAGGTCGTCCTCGATCCCTGAGAGATGGTGGGACCAACCGAGCATTGCTGGAGGATCGGAAGGTCCAAAGCAAGCAGACATGTAGCACTTTATCACTGAGATCTACAGACGATTTTTCTTACATTTTCATGCACTTTCGTTAATATGATACTTTCTGATACCTCCTGAACTCCTCTCAATGTTCTTGGAGACTTTAACGTCCCCTTCAAAAAAGGGCAGCAGGAAACCAGGTCCAGGGAATTCCCTCTCCTGTGTGTGTGTGTGTGTGTGTGTGTGTGTGTGTGTGTGTGTGTGTGTGTGTGTGTGTGTGTGTGTGTGTGTGTGTGTGTGTGTGTGTGTGTGA